>JBBPOS010000064.1:0-86143 GCA_038091575.1 Leccinum subgranulosum | reverse complement strand
AAAGCATGCAGGTCGACTCCGACGACGACCGTCCCAACGACAACCCCCCTTCCATACACCCCCCTACTCACCCTGACCCTGATGCCGACGCCGATGCCGACGCCGATGCGGATGCTGACCCGGACGCAGACGCAGAGGGTGACGCAGAGTATGTCGACGATACCACCTCCGCAGTCTTAGAGAACCCAGTTGCAGGTCCGTCAACCTACCCCCATAAGGATTTCGTAAGTCCCATCCACTCTCCCTTTCCTCCCCCCCCCTAATCTTTCATACCCTATCCGAGGACGCGGAAGACTCGGTCAGTAGTCCCCCGTCTCTCTGTCCCCCTTGGTGCTGACCTCCCATTTCGTAGGGCTATGATGACCATGCAGAAGACGAGGATGATGATGAAGACGACGCTTCCTATGCAGACGACGAGTATGGAAAGAAGAAGTCCTCCAGAAAGAAGAAGAAGAAGGCCCAGCCGCCCTTGCCTGTTTCCCGCCCAAAGGGTCGGTATACCCTCTTGCTTGTCTGCGGCGCTGTTCACGATCCTTTCAAGCAGCCATTCGTCAGGCTTCATCAGACTCCGATTCTGATTATGGTGCGCGATCGAAGAAAAAGAAGAAGCCTCGTGCGTCTGGAGACGAAATACGTGTCTCTAGTCGGGGAAACAAGATTCCAAATTACTACGAAGACAGCCAAGACCTCGCAATGCTTTCCGAGGAGACCGTCGACACCTATTATGTCGATCCTGCCCTCACAAAGGAGGACGACGAAATCGAGGCCGTCCTCAGTCACTGCAGAGACGAACATCACGAAGATGATCCAGAAGATTTGTGGTACAGCAACGTGGTATCTTCTATTCCATTTCCCCATTTACGTCATACCGAATTCATGTTGCAGCGTTTCCACATCAAATGGAAAAATTTCTCGCACCTCCACAACACGGACGAGACCTACGAGTTTTTGAAGCGTTTCAAGGGACTTAAGCGCGTGGACAACTACATCAAGGCGTACAAGTCATACCAAGCCAGGCTCTCTGCGCCGGGTCTCTCCACGGAAGATGCCGAGACTCTCCTTCTGGACAAGGAGCGCGAAAAGGAGGAACTGGAGACGTACAAGACGGTCGAGCGCATCGTCTCACATCGTGACAGTGCCGAGTCATCCAATGGCACAGACTATTTCTGCAAGTGGACTGGCCTTAACTATGAGCATTGCACGTGGGAAGACGAAAGCGAAATTCGCCCGATCGCCAAAGCTCAGATTGAGGCCTATCGTGCACGCGAGGCAGAAGCCAAATTCCCCTATAAGAGTGTTCAGTACGCCCGTCATCAACGCCCAGTATTTCAGAAGATTGTAAAAGATCCGGATTACATAGCGACCACCGGAGGTCTACTTAAAGATTTCCAGCTCACTGGTCTGAACTGGCTCGCCTATTTGTGGAGTAAGGGCGAAAATGGCATCTTGGCCGATGAGATGGGTCTCGGGAAGGTACAGCATGATCTCTCGTTTCTATTTCGTGTTGCTGACACATCCTGCTTAGACCGTCCAAACCGTCTCGTTCATATCCTACCTTTTCCACGAAATGCACCAATACGGACCATATCTCGTCATCGTTCCCCTATCGACCATCACTGCTTGGCAATCCCAATTTGCTACTTGGGCACCTGACTTGAACGTCATCACTTATATCGGAACGGCCGGTGCTCGTGAGGTCATCCGCACCTACGAGTTTGGCCAGTCGAACAAACGTTTGAAGATGAACGTTCTTCTTACCACGTATGAGCTGACGCTCAGGGATGCGAAAGAGTTGGCGGACATTAAGTGGCAGGTGCTGGCCGTAGACGAGGTCGGTTCGCGACTGATCCAGGCTGCTTTGTGCGCTCATCACCGCTCTCAAATAGGCACATCGCTTGAAGAATTCCGAGAGTCAGCTGTATGAGGCACTCCGATCGTTCTCTGCTGCATCAAAGCTTCTCATCACGGGCACTCCGTTGCAGAACAACGTGAAAGGTACGGGTTCCCGTCGGAGGGGTCTTTCATCGCCTTACTCAAGCTTCTCTCGATTGCAGAGCTTTTGTCCTTGATGCACTTCCTGATGCCGGAGAAGTGTGCGTACCGTTTTCCGACTCTGTTCGACGACGCATGCTCATTTGACCCACAGTCGCCCTCACCAATGAATTTGACCTCAACGACGCTGATCACGAGACTAAAATTAAAGAACTTCACACTCAATTAGAGTTGCTGATGCTGCGACGCTTGAAGCGAGATGTGCTTACCTCTCTACCCACAAAGAGTGAGCGCATCCTGCGGGTGGAAATGAGCACTCTCCAGACCCACTTTTACAAAAACATCCTCACAAAGGTGCGTACGCTTCATTTCTTGCCAAGAGTAGTACGTTGTAACCTTCCGAAACAGAATTTCCAAGCTTTGATCAAGAGCGCCAACGGGAACAATAACATAAGCTTGCTCAATATCGCCATGGAACTCAAGAAAGCCGCAAATCACCCATACCTCTTTGACGGTGCAGAGAACCGCACTGATAACCCCGAAGAGACCCTTAAGGGCCTCGTTATGAATAGCGGCAAAATGGTGCTATTGGACAAGTTACTTGCACGACTGCGCCAAGATGGTCACCGCGTCCTCATTTTCAGTCAGATGGTTCGCATGCTCGACATTCTGAGCGACTACATGAGTCTGCGTGGATACCAACACCAACGTCTTGATGGCATGGTCGCGTCAGAGGCTCGGAAGAAGTCCATCGCGCACTTCAATGCCCCGGGATCTCCGGACTTTGCCTTCTTACTCTCCACACGCGCTGGCGGTCTCGGTATTAACTTGGAGACTGCCAACACCGTCATCATATTTGATGTGAGCAACTCACAGCCCGTCGTCCGCAGATCCTGATTCCTGTGTAGAGCGATTGGAACCCACAGAACGATCTGCAAGCCATGGCACGAGCTCACAGGATCGGGCAAAAGTCGCATGTTAGTGTTTACCGCTTCGTGACCAAGGACACAATGGAGGAGGATGTTTTGGAGCGAGCAAAGAAAAAGATGGTTCTGGAGTATGCCAGTAAGTCAAGTCCCCGGCTCTTCATCTCCGCTGCCGTATGAATGATATTTCGTCAGTCATCAATCAGATGGACACCTCTCAGGCTCATCTCAGCTCCAAGGGCGACAAGGTCAAGGAGTCCGTCAAACCAGACAACTTGAGCAAAGATGAGCTGACTGCTGTGCTCAAATACGGCGCCCAAAAGATGTCAGTATCAGAATGCGGTGCTTTGGATGATTTCTCACAAAGTCACAGGTTTGACAAGGACGACTCACAGCAGAACCAGAAGCTTGACGAAATGGACCTCGACGAAATCCTTAACAGAGCCGAGGATCACGAAACGATGGCCGCTGGTGGTGATGGTGGAGCCTCGCTTGGTGGCGAAGGTTTCCTTGCACAGTTTGCCGCCGTTAGCGATGTCAAAAATGACATGAACTGGGAAGACATCATCCCCCTGGAGGAACGGCAAAAGTTTGACCAAGAAGAGGAGGACCGAAAGGCAGAGGAATTGGTTGCCCAGGACCTGCGCGACCGCAAACGTTCACACGCCCCCGTTTCATATGAGGGCATGGATGTCGACCAGCCCTCTACTTCCCAAGCTCCGAAAAAACCGAAGGTCCCTGGACCTCAGCGCAAGACTGCCAGCCAGAAAGCGATGGAGCTCAGGGAGCGTGACGTCCGCGTGCTCATCCGTAGTCTTCAACGATGGGGTGATATTCGTCAGCGTTATGATATCATCGTGCGTTCCAGGGTCTTTTCTCTGCTGGTATACTTGTTAACGCTTCCAAAGGTCAGCGAGTCCAAGCTTGTCGACAAGCACAAGGCTATGATCATTGATGTTTCAGATGAGATCATCGACCTCTGTAGCCAGGCCGTCGAGGAGAACAACCAGCAGAAACGAACCCGCACGGCTGCTGGGGAAGCGTTAACCAACGCCCAGAAGAGCAAGGCGGTTCTCGTTACATATCGTAATGTGGGCAACATCAATGCCGAAACTGTCCTTTCACGATACCGTGACCTCCGGATCCTGAACAATATTCTCGGTGACATGTCACCAGAAGAGTTGTACAATTGGTCTATTCCCATTGAAAACATCAGACCGACTCTGAACTGGTCTGGTCGCTGGGGACCTCAGGAGGACTCTATGTTACTTGTTGGCGCCTTCATCTACGGCTTTGGAAACTGGGAAGCTATGGCCAAGGATTCGCGGCTTGGTCTACAAGGGAAGTTTTTCCTTGAGGAGGGCAAGAAAGGCGAAGATTCCTCGACACGACCGATACCTAATGCAATCCACCTCGTCCGACGAGGCGACTTCCTCCTGGGTATACTTCGGGAACACGACGAGAAGCTGCGTTCGTATGAGAGTTCTCTGCGGAATAAAGGACAGCTCAAGGTTTCGGCCACCCCTCCACCTACCATTGTAGCATCATCATCCACGACGAGTAGTCGGAAGAGACGAGCCGAAAGCGAAGCTGTCGCATCCGTTGAAGACGCCTCTACCAAGAAACGCAAACGACGGCCAACGCCTACCTTTACGGACTCTGAGTCATCCGATGAATGGTACGTTCTGATGATAGAGATCATTATTCAAATTTTGATGGTCCAGTGTGTCTAGTCCGTCCATGGACGAAGCTACGACCAAGGAAGAACTACGACCAGTGAAGAAACAATTGGTGTGTTTGTACCCCTCACGATTGACTGCAGATGTAGACCTTTTTTTCTAGAAACAACTCAAACTCTCTGGAGAGGATATGCCTCGAGACGACAAGGTTGCCATCTTGAAGGACTCCCTCGCTGCCATCGGTCGTCGAATCGATCACGTGCTGCAAGCTAAGCAGGCTGCTGGGGAAGACCGTGAAAGGTGGCGACGGCATCTCTGGACGTATGTGTGCGCGTGGTCTGGCGTAATGCGCAGTGTCTGAGCTTCCTTTCCCCACAGGTTTGTCACATTGTTCTGGCCCAAAAAGGTCAAGGCTTCGAAACTAGAAGAGATCCATGCAAAGATGGTGATGAAGGAGGCTGCACCTCGGCCGTCATCTGATGCAGCGAGCTCCAGTAAGAAGCCCCGACCCACTACAGGCGGAAAGACCAATGGGTCACTATCCGCTTCCAGCACGTCCGTGAAAACGAACGGCAAATCGTACCGATGATGATCCATATTGGCGTCTTCGTCCTCCTACTTGAGCCTCTCTTTCGACATTCTTTCTCTCTCCTTTTTATTATTGTCGACTTTTCCCGAGTTAATGCGAAGCGAAGTTATCGTAATTGCGACTCTTGCACTCTCCCTGTAACCCTTAGGCCGATTTCAATTGCAGTTTCCAAACAATCTCTGTTTAACTGGCTATATCACCGAGAGATATCACGAAAGCAGTTTATATGGTGTTACAAGATCGACCTATTCGTTCGTGATACCAATACCAGAGCACGTTTTTTCCAAGAATATATACCAAGTTAATATCAACAAGCTAAAGCAATGGATTACAGTCCCATATCGTCGTCATCGTGCACCGGCGCGCATGGCTGACTTGAGGTTGCTAGAAGAACTCTGTCTTCGCTGTCGAGTGGTATCGACGCTGACTGTGGTATCACGTTCAACCAAAAAGTGTTGGGAAGTACTGGGAGCAGTTTGTCGTGCATGGTTGGTGTGTCTCTCCGCTTGAAGACGCTCCGTCCTTTGAAGAGGTATCTCGCTCCGAGCCTGCTGCCGGCGTGCAGCCTTCATAGCCGTAACTGCATTCCCCAAGTGAGCTAGTTGGCAACGAAGAGGGTTTTGGAACTGACCCTGCAACAACCGATCGTCTGCCTCCTTTGTAAAACTCTGCGTCAACAGAGTATACCTCTGCACCTGCCAGCTCATCTGAGCAGCACGCGCCATGTTCCCCTGAGACACCGCCCACTTTTTCTCCTCCTTGAACCGCCTGCGCTCGCTATCCGCCAGGGACGCACGCGCGCGGAGAGTCGCGACCTCGCGCTCAAGCGGGTCCATGACCAGGTGCGGGTCGACCAACGCTTCAGTCGACGACGTGATCAAGGAAGGCGGCACGGACGACGCCTCAGTGCGCCATTTCCGCGAGGGGTCTTTCTTGGGCGGACGAACCGGTTTTTGAGGTCTGTGTTCGTCTGGTGCGACGGTCGTCGTGGCGGACGAAAACTTGACGAGGCGTTTGCGACGCCTGGTTTCGACGACCGAGTAGGAAGACCGAGGGTCTCCGTATTCGCTCTCCGTGTCGTCCGTCGTCGTCGTCATGACGCTTCCTCCGAGCCCGCTCCACCTGCTCAAGTCGTAAACGTAACCGTCCTCGATGAGCTGGGAGAGGACGTCTGTGACGAGGACGCCGAGTGCGACGCCTAGGAGGGTCGTCGCACACTTGGGTACGTCTTGGAACATCGAGAATTCGATGAGGAGGCGTGCTGCGATCGCGAACCCGACTACGAATACGAAATCGCGGAACTCCATGAGGGCATAGTAGAGCGCGACGCCTTGGACGACGCCGAGGAGGAGGATGTCGCCAAAGGCTTCGGGGGCGGTGGGGTCATTTGAGGGGTTGCCCAAAAATTTGTCGATGGCGATGCGGGTGCCCAGCCCGAAGAGAAGGGCGGCCGACGTTGAGAACATGTGCCAACTTGACTCAGTTCAATGAGAAAGTAAACCTCAGGTTCGCCTATTTCGGATGACTAGTGATGGACAAACAAACGAAAAGCTAATACGACTATCATAAAAACATTAATATGGGTCCTCTGTGTCCACATAGTTGGCCATCGGATCTTCGGTGTTTCGACGGTTCATCCGGTACGCCTCTGCATGGACATAGCAGTTAGAAGTAGTCAAACAAACACCAAAGATACTCACCAAGCTGTTCTTCCGTGACGTCGTGTCCGCTGATTTCCACTCCCTTCTTCTTCTTGCTAAACCGGTCCTCTTCGTCGCCTCCCCACCCTTTCCGCTTCTTCTCCTCGCCCATAGCCTCAGCTAGACGGTCTTTGTCGAGGGAGATGTCGCCTTCCCCTACACGCTTTTTCGAATAGTTTTGTTCGATGCGCGATCTCGGCTCCGCAACTACTTCCTGTGTCGACGGATTGGATCTCGAATTTGAAGATGATGCAAGGAGGGCTTGGGCTGTTGATGCATATGCGGCTTCTTTCCCAGCCTGGCCAGCACAGTACGACATGTGCACGCTCGAGTGACAACATGCGTAACCCCAAGAACCATTCGAAATATCGTGCCACGAGCCCCAAACCGAAGTGTGATTGTTGATGTAAACTGAGGGTCAAGTCGGTATCAGACTTTCGGGCAGAGACAGTATGACTCACCATCTTCGGGATATTTCGATCGTGCCTTTGCGCGCTCCTTGCCTTTGATGATCTGACCCGTTTGAGAGTACTCGACATAATTTTCTGTTTGACCATCCACGATTTCCTTGGGTGCCTTCTCGAGGTACTCTTCTCCACCATACCTTGCAAGTATGGATTCCTTGGTCACCTCCTTGTGTTTCTCCTTCTTGTCCTTGTATTCTTCGTGTAGGTATTGGCCCTGAGTAGGACCCGCATTCAAGTGGATATCATTTCCACGCTGGGCAGCCTGCCACGCAAAGAGCTGGAGTTGCTGAACTTCCGGTGCTTCACCACTGTACCGGAAGAAGTTCTCTCCAGCAAATTTTGCCTAAATTTGATGTATCATTAACTACCACGAAGAGAGAAGAAACCAACACACGTCTTCTGGAGCGACGCTCTTCATAGGAGCATCACGCATAGAACGGGTCTTGGGATCATAGTAAGCGCTTTCGGGATCCAGGTTCATGAGGTATTTGGCAGTGTCCTCTCGTATGCGCAGATTTCGAACGGTGATGCGAGTCTTTGTATCAAGTTTCTGGCCAACTGCGTCCGCTGCATCCGCATACTTGTCATCGTCCGCATCCTCCTCGTCACTAGAGCCAAAGTCAGGGTCTGCTGCTTTCTTCTCGTTTCCTGCTTTCGCTACCTTCCGAACGGCGGCCAGATCAGTGGTGGTCTGATTGTCAATCTCCTCTTCACGCAGCTTCTTTCGAGCAGCCTCTACAGCCTCGTACTCGTCGTAAATCCTTTTGTGCTCTGCAGGGTCATAGCCATTCCACCGATCCCGCTTCGCGTCATAGTCAGTCGCGACCTCTTGTATGAATTCGTCAGCCTGGATGTTCTTGTTGGTGAACTTGGCACCCTTTTTCCGAGGACGCTCGAGACAGTCCTGCTTCTTGTGTGTCATAGCCCCACAGTTCTCGCATGCCCCTTTGCGGTACTTTTTGGCTACATGACCTGTAAGAGAGCCACGGTCATACCAGTTGTCGAGTTTGTGGGAAGTGCGATCATCCGCTGGCCGACGCTGATGACTTAGTGACGGGGCACCGGTGTCAAGATACCATGGCGCTTGAGATATATATTCTAGGGTAAAGGGGAGCAGTCTGAGTACGACGAAAACATAAGTAACAAGAAACGTACGAGGAATGTGCGGATTGATGGGTTTTCCTTCTTCATCGAGTGCTGCAGGTGCGGTACCGGCCTTGCGAGCGGCATCGAGGTCCTTCTGACGACGGAATTCCTCGCGCGAAAGCTTTCCTACAGCTGTGGATAGGATTCTGAGTACGCGGAATGGTGAACTATAGCGAGCTGAACGTACCAGACGAAGCCATGGAATGTATATGATTACGTGATATCCCTTCTACCGTCATGACTATCACTACTAGTGACGACTCCGAAGCAGACGAGCAGAAAGATGTATTGCGAATCTTGTCCGAGCAAGAGATACAGACATTCGAGCTTGTTCGAAAAGTTCTCTTTCAGGTTCACTCAGAATTTACAACTTGGAATATCGCGCACTGTCACCAAGTCTTGACCTCGTTTGGCGCTCCATCTACTTGGCAATCATGTTTGCATCCCGATTTTCGCTCTCCTGGCTTGTCTTCCAACAAGCCCCCAGCCGGAGATCCACCGCCTGACTCTCGACCCGTTCCATCAGAGTGTCTACCGGTCTCTCAACAAACATATTCGCCTAATGGAACAGTCATCGAGACATCGACCATGAAATTAGATGTTATTCACTTTTCGTCGTCTCTGGAACCCCATCCACCATACGAATCGTGCTCTCCGCTCCACCGGAACGTGTTCAAGGGTGACGATAGCGACAACATGGCCTTCATTCCATTCGCAGATGATCACACATTCAACCACATTCGTCACACACGCCATTATGGGACGTTCTCGTGGTGGGATGCCTTTGACCCTGACTGTGAGCATTATGCGTGTCCCATAATCGTTCGACACGGTGACATACAACAGTTGTGCAGTGGAAGTCATCTCGCTCGAGACAGCGTATAGACTGAATGTTCAGTATGCTCTTACCTATGATGAGATCGAGGATTGTGGTGTCTTGCCTCTCGAGTTACGTTCGCATCCTGGGAAACCCGGTTTGTTCTCCACTGATCGTGTGCGGTGAGTGAATTGGAGCCCTTCTCGCCCTCGTGCTTAATGCGTGTAAAGGGACCGATTGAACTGGTCGGGAAAAACGATTCCGGAGTCTTATACCTTTCCGCATCCAACGCAGCTAGAAGAATCCGACTTTCGTAAACGCCTCCAGAGATTGAATTCATTCTTTTGTCCAAATTTGAATTGTGTAGAGCCACTCTGCGGTGTCCACGGTGGGCAACATTGCTTACCACTACATGCACGCATTTCACCCATCACAGGATGCGCAAAGTTGAACCTAACGCGATGCCTCTGAGATTGCAATCTCTGTTGTCTGGTGTCCATGACGAGGTAACCAGCCCTTGTCGAAACCAATGTTATGTCAATCAAGTAGAGCAGGTTCGACCATTGCCATATTTCCTTTCAAGTACTTGAGCCATTTTATTGTTCTAGGACAATCCTTCTTGGGATGAAGCTGATCTTGACATGTTGAAAGTAATCCTTGAAATAACCTCCAACGCGACTCCTTGTGATCTTGCAGAGTTGTGTCTTAAACCCTGTTGGGAGGTAATTTTGATCCTTGGAGGATTGACTACACATGGGTTAAAGTGAAGTTAGGTGCTCTACTACAGGAAGTTATTGCGTTCAAGTGACTCGGATGGAGCTCAGCTCGCGGACATAAGAAGCCACCGGCGTGCCCCCAAATTCAGCGGTACGTACCAATTTTGCGTGATTTCTTCCTGATCTTATGCACGCTTCTTTTTAGACAACAATGCAGCGCTATTTACGCCGTACGTCCCGCAAGATCTTTATTTCCCATTCCTAAGAAGTTTGCTTAGTAACGATCCTTGTTGCCATACTGGTCCTTGTAACAATTCTTCGGGTTGCCCATGTTCCAAAAATCAGTCGCATTGTCAGCGAAACTGCAGGTGTTCTCCAGAATGTGTGCCGCCAGTTTTCACCGTTTTCCGCACGATCTCACGTTGTATAGGTAATCGTCGGTGGCAAGGCTGTCGTTGCTCCAGGTCAGGGTCCAAGTGGAGCTGTACGACCGAGCGGTGTCCTTGCGTCGAAGCGTTTCGGGAATGTGATCCAGAGCTGTGCACGAACTGCAGATGCATGTGTGTGTCATTAAATGTGTGAGGGGATTTAACATACTGACGTCCGTCTTGCAGGGGTAAGCTCCGTCATTTCCGATTGTAACACCACGTTTTTCCCGGCATTCTAGCCGATGAGACACTATGCCGCAATTCTCAAATTCAACGCGGAACTCGCAAGGTTCGTGGTCCCATGCGTCCGCGTCAGTCGTGCTCACGTACATCAGGCACTGGAGGTCAAAAAGAGCAGTTGGGGGCTAGGTACCTACTTGGCCGAAGCGGCAAAGGCAGGTGACTTGATAACAGGTGCGCCACTCCGCCTACTCGCCCCCTAAGGTACCTGCCTGAGCCAAGCTGTACAGAATACATCGGAGAGTTAATCTACGAACCTACAGTAGAGAGTCGAGAGTGGGTCTCCTTTGTCGCGATTATTCCACTCCGATTATTTTTCTTTCCGTAGGGATATTGCTACACATCGTCATCGATGTTACGTCTTTGGCTTAAACGACACTTTTTCTCTGGACTCGACCTATGCAGGTAATTCCTCTAGATTTATCGACCACTCCGGCGCAGAACGAAGTAGGCGGGTGAATTGTCATGCCCGAGGTACAATCCTGCTAGCCTTTTTTTTTTTTTTACAAAACTAATCTGGCCTTAGTTCTGCTGGTTAATGGGGATCATCGGATAGGTATATTCGCAGGTCAGTTATTCATAAACCTCCGGAGGTTTGATTGAACCTATTTTATAGTCCGAGACATGGAAGCTCGTTCAGAGGTCTTGATGAATTACGGATCTCGGTTTTTTGTCAAGTGAAATCGCGAATGCCCTGACAAATCCAACGTCGTCGTCGTCGATACAGGGTCATCATACGCAGTATGGTTTCATTAAAGCTCTCATGAGTTTAATGTAGTAACGGTTGTTGGGACCGAGATCTGCCTCCGTTGGGCAAGTGGTGACATCACTGGCTGCAAACGCTGCAGAATGGACGACGATACAGTAGCCAAGTAGAACGAAAACTTGGTAGTTCTTGTAGCCTGTCACCTAGAGTGCGATTGGATCAACCAGGCCCTCGGAACTCTGGGCCGGTCAACCGTAGTCCCTGTGGCCACAGCTCTTTGGGCAAGACAGCTCTGTATGGTTATATAGGCTTGAGCACTACCGCTCTGGCGCCGCGAAATCCCCAGATGAGTATGACATTATTTGATACTGATAGAACAGTTCCCATGCCCTGCCATCCAGAGTCTTATGCGAACGATAGTGGTCTGATTGATTACGGCCACCGTCGCTTTTGTGCCTTGGAGTGGACTATAAAGTGCTGTGGCCCTTGCCAATTGGTCTTCTCACGCTACCTTCCGTCCTCCATCGATAAAGCACAAGTCAGTCTCTGATGAAATACAACAGATGATAAAATTGCATCCTCGTGAAGTAATTCGTCCGCGGAAATCGGTCTTACGTGTGGTATATTTCCCGTTTTTTCTCAATTGTTCTGGCCCTCCATGAGTTTCCCTATTATCCAATTCTTTTAACTTTTGTTCAGTGTTCTTTCGATATAACCGTCTCTTTCCATGCCCCCCGTCTTGGTTCTGCTGTTCTTCGTGTCGTTTTGATGATGTGATATGTGAGCTACCGAGGATCACTCAACGTTCGTTGCAGAGACCTTCGTCGTTCGGTGCCCTAATATCTACGGGGAGAATCGGATCAATTAGTGCCGTTCGTCATATTCCAGCGAACATTCTCTCCGACTCACCCACTTAATTCTGTTCGAATGTTCTGCAACTCACAGCCCTAAACATTCCAATTCGAACAATCCCGACTTTCGATGCGCTTGTTCGCTTATGACGAGATCTCCAGACTAATCTCAGATCTACATGGCAGAAAAACCTTTGCGAGGGCTTTTTTTTACTTCTTACGAGCTGGACCCTTTGATCTCCAGCGCCGCTTGGTCCGCTATCGCTCGAATTTTTCCGAAAAACACGTTCCTGGGGGATCGTCCGTACGAGATCCGTTACGCAGCCAACGCCTCGTGCATCTGTTGATGACGGGAGGTCTTCGATTAGAAAGGTGTGGGGAACATGGCAACACTTACCACGCGCCGGCTCGATCTATCACTCCCGCCAGAGGGTTTAAAAGAGGTGACGCCATCCTCTTTCGCTTCTTTTCTATCCCCTCAGTGCCCTCACTCATCCTCCCTCCCCGAATTCGATAGTCCGCGATCTCGTCCCTCCTGACTCGGACATCACTCCTCATCAACCATCACTCTAGAAGACCTTCTTGATCATCTAGCTAAATTTCTTTCCATCAACATGGCCGCATTCATGCAGAGTACACAGGACAGCATCATGCACAGGTCTCTGCTGTGCGATAGCCTAAACGGGACGGTTGAAGGGGTCAATAGGTGTGCTCGATATAAAGCTGCGCTTTCTTGTAATTTAATCCCACAGCAGTTCGTTGGTACTGTTCCCTGGTTCTGAACCTCGCGAAACGACATATACGGGCGAACGCACCCACTACTCTGATACCCTCATCCCGTTTGTACCCTTCTATTGATGCGTTACATTTCGGCCACTGATCTGATCTCCTTCAGCACTGTCACTGGCATGGCGCCGATGCTGTCTCCTTGTTGGAACTTCCCAATGTTCCATCCGATGGGTCGGACAGCAGCTGTAGGTGATATGACGGTCTGACGCTGGGGAATTGCTCATCCTCCAGCGTAACTCACAGGAATACTACCCTGACCAGGCACCCCCACTTCCCATGTGCAACTCGCAGCCCCCCCAGCAATTTTTCGGTTACTATCCTACGGCCGACAGCGGGTTCGCTACTGAAGCATACGCCGACCCCATCGTGACCACTTCTGGGTACCTTGTTTCCCCCGCGGATTCCGGCGGGATGTTCAACGAACCCCCCGTCATGGCATATCAGCCACCGATCCCTCCTGCCACTCCAGAAAGCCCCACTCCACCCACTCCACCGTTCCACTTCCACTCGTGTCGGTGGCTGAGTGGCCCACAGTGCGACGGCCGTGCTCCGGGGAAGAACCGGGAGATGGGGGAGCATCTGCGCGTGTTCCATCACTTTGTTGGGCACGAGCGGGATCCGGTTCGGTGCGAGTGGGAAAATTGCGGGCAGACGATGCAGCGCATGAACATTCCGCGCCACATTGTCTCCCGGCATCTCCTCGCCGCCGCAAGTTGTCGCTTTTGCTCAAAGCGGTTTAGTCGTCCCGATGTGGTTTCTCGTCACGAGAGGACGTGTGGTGGAGTTTGTTCGAATCTCTGAAGCAGCTCTTCCACCAGGAACCAAACAACGAGAAGTGCCATACGACCCTTCGAACGTTACAATAAAGTTATTGACAGTCTGACTCGTGCACGCTGGTTGTGCAGAATTGGATAGAGTATATATTGACTGGAGTTATGAGATTCGCTTTCGTATTTCTGGATACTAATATGCATATTGTTAACTTCACATTTTATTCGTGTATCAATTCTCGTCCGCAGCTGAATACAGTATGTTATTTGTTGTAGCGAATGTCATTTGACGTTGCCTGGAACGTCACTTATCGTTATTTGGCTTGTCATTACAATGCCTTACTTCCTCGGAGTACTAAGCGAGCAAGTCGTGACGCGTGACGGTGATAAGGTAGTAATATTCCGTTACGAGGCCGCTCAGACCCAGTGACTCGGACTCGGAGTGCCACACTGCCTTCATCCCCAGGCCCGAACGTACGGCTCACGCAACGTGTTGATGAAGGGTAGCGTTGACAACATGTACATTTCTGAAGTCCTGGCCCGCCCAGACCGGCGTCGTATCATATCGTAAGTGGTTACTACTAGTACATTCGCGACGTGTGCTGAACAAACCCTATCTCACATGGCGCGCGGGTGCAATCAAGTTGAGGCTATGTAGTACAAGTACAAACTCGTTCATATCAAAATGTATACTTCCACGTCTGACTTTGCAGGGTCAATGCTATCAAACACTCAGTCACTGGGCGCGATCGGCGGCTGGAGCGTTCCCACATCGACCGGGAAGATCTGCAATCTATCCTTGTCCCACTAAATTGGCACGAGACGACACGGGTCAACGGAATGAAAAGCACACGTGGGCCGGAGAAACTCGCCGTGTAAGTGATGAGTCCTGCTCGACGAGCTTACGTGCGATTTCCAGACTTTCCGCTCTGAGAACGAGGAGCGAGCCGACGATCTTGTCACTGTCAACAGTTATGGCATCCGAGGAGAAGAAGGCCGCTCCGAGACCTGTGTATGTGTTTTTTTTGACGTGACGCCTCCATCAGAATCGTTCGACGACGAGTCACCGAGGTTCGTAAAGGGTGGACGCCACACGTCGATGCTTACCCTCCTTGGCCAATTCGTGCGCGTTCTTGAGGTGAACCTCCCGCAGGGACAAACGCCTCGTTATGGCGTCTGGGTCTCCGTAATCTGGGGGTCGGCCTGACGCCATAAGTTCAGAAGTGGAAAAATGTGAGTTGGTGGTGACAACCTGGCGGATGGGCCTACACCAGCTACGATACTTATTATAGGAGCACGAAGGAGGGGGATAATATCATCTCTGCACCCGTCGAGGTAAGTAACTGTCCTTTACGGTGCTCGGAAAGCGCTGAATCGTCAGAACCAAGCAGTCCTAAACCACTACTACCCGATTTACAGAATCGTGGTTCTGTACGATTTCGCCAGCGTGCCCATATCCGTTGGTCTGGGCCTCTGATTACACCTACGATGTAGCACTCGCACGCAGAGTGACCGGCGAACTTGTTCAAACCCCTAAGAGCCAGGAAAACTTTGCCCCCGTGCCGGATAAAAAGTTACGTTAGGTCTGTTCTGCCGTACTATGATGATGCCGACTCTATCGAAGCCATCAGCAAACTCATGATATGGTCGAACCGGAGCTGTCACGGTATCGGAGAACATTGTAAATCGGTGTGAAGTTCCATTTGTCTGATGCTAAAACGCCAGGGTGACGTGAACGGTTACTAGTGAGATAGGGAGAAGCTGATCGTGCTGTTGATCGCAACGCTAAGGCAAGAGGCACACTACCTACGCTAGAAGACTGATGCACAGCGCTGAGCTAGTTCATGTTATCTCGATCAACGTAGAAATTCATTGTCCGGAAAGGATAGGTCACGGTAGCGACTGATCTAAATTTCCAAGCAGGGTTCCGCAGTTAAAATATAACCTTCTTCTCTCAGAAGCATAGATCTCTGAATCTCTGGTCCGAATAATGCGCGATGCATCAGTACTATATCCAATCCAGTAACCAACGTATGATTATGCTGCGTGCCGGATGGTATCGTGATCGCACCGACTCGCCATCTATGCATCAATATTGTAAGGCGTGCTGTGGAACCTCGATCGAGACTTCCCAGCGATTTATCGAAGCCTACAGGCCGAGATCGGAATAGTGCTCATGAAATGACCCTTCCAATGATCAACATACTTACACATCATACACATCATACACATCAGGTCCGGGAATACAGAACACTTACCTGCCTGTAGCGAAGCCCACAATAATTGCTCCCGGTCCTGTGCTGTTTGAAAACGTGAAACTGAAACGTTCGATGGAACTATACCGGTTGAGTTTAATGTTTACGTTGATGGCATATTGTCCAGTGCGATATCATTGGCTCGTCATCGGGAAGTACGGTGAGGTTCTTGCGCAAAACGGTGGTAGTATCATAAGGGGGCGATGATGCTCGCGCCGTTATGCTCTTCACGTAGTGCTTACCATCGGGTGATTCTCCGATTGGTACGTATCACGAATTCCAGGGCTATATCACATTGTTGTTGTTGCTTGGAGATGGTGTACTGCCAGTGGTCCATATGGTTGCGATCACAACCGTCTGAGCCACTTTGCAACGTTTTTGAAACGGCATTCGTGCGACCAGATCGAGCAACGACTCACCGAGGCCTCGTTTACACCCGCTCAGATTCATCGATCTGGGAACCCTCTCTTCCCGGAATGACTCTTCAGCATCCTTGCATTGGAACGTACCAGGCCCTGTTTGCGCCGAGTTAATCGGGAACTCCGACTCTTACGACCACCTTTTGCCGACTAGTATTTTGCTATAGCTCTCGTAAAGTGCCGAGTTCGCACTCGTACGTCCTCGTCCTCGTGCATGATCATGCTTAATCCCCGCCTTTACGCGTAAGGCCCCAACTGAATGCGCTTATATTACAACCGGCGCGATCTTGGGTACGGCACGTCGAAGACGGTTATTTCCGAGGGTCTCGGTAAATAAGATAGGGGTGTTGTAGAACTTATCTGTACACGTTGCTCCGCCAAGTCACGATGGTGTTCTTGCCAATGGACAGCTGGAATCGGTTCGTCGTAGGTTTATCTAAATGCGATGATCAGCAGTTTTCCGGTCGTATTAGTAGAGTTCCTCCCGAAGAGGTACAGGAGTGTTTCTGGGTACGATCTATCCGAGACCGGGTGCCATCTTAGCACGGTCCAGGTCGCATGCCAAATAGGTACAGAATACTGCGTCTTAGTCTCTTGTAGATTCAGAAGAGGTACGAGGTATGCTGCAACCTGATCCGCCATGGTCCTGAAGTCTAGCCGGCATCGTATCCCCGGACTCAAATGCGATGCCCGGTTGCAGGGAACGTATTGATAGAGGTAGGGTCGACAACGTGTACTGGTATGGAAGTATTCCCGCGCTGGCAAACCGCACCGTTGGGCGTACCCTACTAAGTCAAGCGTAAGTGGTGGGTTGCTTCGCGAACTAAAGCGGGAGGGGGATCGCGCACCATCTAAACACAAACTCGCTGTCAAACTGCCAAAATACAAGTGTACACGTCTGATTGTGCATAAAGTCATGAAACTGACACACCAGCGGGGGGCCCAGGCAGAGGCGTCGCCAACATGATCGGCAAGATCTGTAATTTCTCCTTGTCCCACTAGCCACCACGTGTCAACGAAATTAAGAAAAAAAGTTCGAGCAGTGCGGCGGAGAGATCTAACACTTACCACGTTGGTTTTGTAATAAACGTCATCCTCGACAAGCTTACGTGCAGCCTCTAAACTTTCCGCTTCAATGATAATGCACGAGCCAATGATCTTCCGATCGCCTGGTGCTGCGCTGGCTGAATCCGAGGACAAGAAGGCGCCGCCAACGCCTGTGGTTTTTTTTTTGGTATCACGCCTCCATCAGAACGACGACAAAGGATATTCGTAAAGGGGGACGCCATCGGCCGATGCTTACGGATGATGCCCTCGCTGGCCAATCCGCGCAAGTTCTCGAGGTGGCCGGCCCGCACGGCGAGTCGCCTCGCCAGAGCGCCCTCGTCTGTACAGTCTGGAGCCCAAACGACAAACTTGGTCAAGTCTTGGTTCGTCGCCATAGTTTCAGGGAGAGATGTGACGTTAACCTGTCGTATGCCTGAATGTTACGATATTTATTCAACGATATTTCGAATTGTATGACCCACACAGGGATATACACCGCGGTTTAAACGAAGCACAGGAGGCTGGCGGGACTCGCTTAGATAAGGCAATAAGTGGGATGATGATGTAAGCAACCGCTATTGAACTAATTCCAATTTCCCATGCCATCCTTAATCCAACCATATCCTCAAGTCATGGTCTTGCATCATTTTGTCAGCGCATCTATTTCCCGATTCGTCGGAAGGGGCAGCCAGTCGCAATTGCGTCGTTTTTCCTTGTCCGTTCCCAGGATGCGCCCCTACTTGGTATGGGCTCCAGATTACACCGACGATGGCGCACTCGCACGCAGAATGGCAATTCGACCGCAGCACTTCGTAACAGCTAACAAACTTATCAAGCAAGGCGTCCTGAGTGAGTGTGAACGGAACGCCGAGCGTGAGATGTGTCTCTTCTTTCGCTGACCCTTTGTCGCCATCACCTCTATAGAAGTGGCTGGTGGATTGATTACCCCCGAGAGTCAGGACGCTGCTCCCGCGGATAGAAAATTCGTCGGTTCGACTCTACTGTATGACACCGACTCCATCGAGGACGTCAGGAAACTGGTCGAACAGGATGTGTACTGGACGGAGAATGTTGTGAGTTGGCTCAAAGTCCCGTTTCCCTTGATGCTAAGTGCCATGATGTAAACCGTTAGTGGGACAAAGAGAAGCTAGTCATTCTTCCTATGCTGATGGCCACCACCCTCCCGGACAAGGCGGGCATGACACAACCAACTCCACATGACTGATGCGGGGCTATGAAGAATTCTAGCCAATATTGTTTTGGTTGCCGTACAATTTCATCGCGGATCAAATGGAGTATAGGGATCTCCCGGAGAGCATAAGCAAGTGGCTGATAATTATTTCCCCTGCGGCTATCAAGATCTCGTTGACTGAACCGAATCTGAATCGGATGCCAAGCCGTCGGTCGCAGTTGGAGGATTATAGAATCGACTCTCTTCGGCGGCTATGCGACGGACCTTCAGAAGCAGCTTCTGATTAGTATCTGGTGCTGACGGTCAACCTGCTGTGCGCTGGGCAGTGTCGGAATAATCATTGACGCATATGCACTCTATGGGACCCCGACATGAATACTTACCATAGTATAGTTTGATCAACGGTCATCACTCCATTGGTCCAAGCGGTACTCACGGATGCCAAACCGGCGGCCTCCCTTCCAAAAGCCGTTAATCACTTAATTGTCTTCATCACTCTCCTCCCTTCGAAGCTGCTTCTGGTCTTCATGATCAGCACACCTCCAAAGCTCCAAAGCATATATGGGTCTGAGGAATATGCAAACTCCTCGATATCTGTCCTGAGTTCTGTGCCGTCGATCTGTAAAACTGACGTCGTTCTCTGTGCAACATGCGACGAAACAGTACTACCAATTGCGTTTGATGTTTCCGTTGACGGCATACGGAGGAAGCTGACCGTCATCGGAAACTTACCGAACTTTGGTCAGGGTTACATTCTTGCACCAAGTGGCAGTATATCCCATTGCGTCTGAAGGGGAGAGGCATGACCTCCGCGTTGTTAGGCTCGAGGTTGGTGTCGAGATCGCATCGTTGCGTAAAGGTGGGGTCAATTCCATGGTTTCAATCAACGACCTGAGCCACTTTACGCATCAGGCTTGCAACGAGGACTTATTCACATCTGACCTGGTCTATCGGTAACCTTCTCTGAGTTCTCCTCTGGGAACGACATTCACACAAAAGGCTGCATCAGGTTACGGACGACCGGGCACTTTTCGCCGAGTGACATGGTTTGCGGCCTGGCGAAAATCGACATGAAACTGAAGGATGACCGTTGATCCCCGTCGTTATACTAGCGCCTTTCCAGACGTGAGACGGCACTATTCCTGAAATGCACACATCATGCCGTGAACAAGAAAACGTCGAGATGCGGCCATGGCCGAAGTCCATGTGGAGCGGATAATGCCGATTAGGAGAGGCGCCCAGTCCGCAGCCTCGGGAGCTCCATATACGACCGTATCTCATCGCCGGCATGCTGTATGTACTGCGAAAGCCTGTCGGACGGGTGGCCCGTTCCCTCGACCTTTCCCGTTCAGGACGGGAGGGAGAAATGAATCGTAACGTCATGGGGCGCAATGTGAACACCGGTTTTTCCGTGGGAAGTGACCCCATGATGCGTACGTCCAGCATGAGGAGATGGGCGTAAGGTTCCAACTGAATCGGCGCGCAATACACGGGCAGCGACGTTGGGCGGGTGTACGACATGTGGAAGACGGTTATTTCCGCGAACTCACGATGTATAGGGGGTGTCTGATTCAATCATTGGGACTTCTTCGAAAGAATTTGATCAACTCCACTGACGTTGATGGAGAAGTGGCCACAGAACTCGCTGTCTGTACATGTTTCCCCATCAGCACGACGTTCTTGCCCTTGTCCGCACTGACCTTATTGCGGGACCCATACACGATCATCATTGACAAGCGGTACAGCTCCCATTCTCGTCGACTTATCTGAGGATTGGTTATGGTCGGCTACCATAGCTGACTATCCCTCACTGCATTCAAAGCGTTGGTAGTAACCCAAGTTGTTGGCAATGACCGGTGTTCCAACTTCCAGCCGAGGATCACAGTGATCGTAGGTTGATTGTTCGGACTCTGATGGGCCCTGTGACAGACGGGCCCATAGTATGTATGGGTGGCTCTGTATCGATCTATGTCATGCAATACGTACCAGCCATAGAACACCGCACGACCAAAGGACATACCTTCTATATGCTGACTCCATCTGGAACCAGAAATATTGAGAGGTAGGAGTTATGCCATTCCCCATTGTTGATGATTTTGAAAACGCTCGTCCAAAAAAATACAAAGTCTAACCGGGGGTGGTTTCTCGGAGGGCGACGCAAAGTGGTCGAGCTTCCAGGTCAATGCGCAGACGTGCATGGAGCATGCGGTGAGCACTACCACTTGGAACGATAGTACGCAGGTGCGACCAGGTAAGTCTTTGTGGTTTCCGTCGTCGTTCGTGTTCACGTTCGGTGAATCGGTTTATTGTGCTGCTTTAGGCGAACACGGCAAATCAGCTTCATCCCTCAAGGCCCCACCGTGGCCGACGTTTATTTCGCAACAACGCCGAGGCACCCGAGGGTAGGGTCCACACCCACGTCGTGGCCCATGGCTTACGAGGAAACGAAGTTCGAGCAACTGGACTCTTTATCCGATATATGGACGAGAGTCGGAAGACGAAAGGTGGGTGAACCTCCCTGTCGATTGTGCCCCTAGTCAAGTGTAGCTTTCAAAGGCACCAAATTAGGTAACGCAGCGGGTTCCGGGGTCCTCCTTGTTTCCCAATTGTGCTTGTTCATTTATTTGGACATGCCAGTAAAGACAAACATTGACTTGAATCCTTCAATGAATCGAAACTGTTCGGCTAACAAAACACTCTCTTGTTTTGGACCACGCGTGTCAAGCTGCACCTCTTTTCATCACTGCTACTCCTGTCGTCGTGAACGTTGAATCTCGGATTCGCCAGAGTCTCCTCTCTCACTTGCACCAGCATGAGCGACTCGAATTCATTCACTTCTCCACCACTGCACAGAGCCTCTTCTGATGATGACTACCACAGCTATGAAAAATCATTGCCAATGCCTCCTTTTCCACCTTCTGAATCTAGCAAGCGTTCGGGCTCGTCCAGAACCTCTTCATCGCGGTCGCCTCGAGAGCGACTTCGAAATGCCCCCACTGCAAAGGAGCTCATGCGAATGCTCGCAGAGGAGCAAGAGACCACGCGTGACCTCGAGCAACAGCTCACATTGAACACGTCACAGCTCGCGTACGAACAGGACCGTGCAGATATCGCGGAGCGCAAGATCAGGGAGGCTGTAGGGCGATTCAAGGAAGCCAACGATGCGCGCATCTCTGCTCAGGCAGACGTCGCCAAACTGAGAGAGGAGCTGAAGCTTTATAAGGGTTCCTTGGAGGAGGCCCAGAAAGAGATATTCAAGGCTCAGAATGTTCTCAGGGACGTCGAGGCACGGAGGAGAGAGGCCGAAGAAGAAGCCTCTCAACTGAGAAGGAAGTTGAGAAAGCTTAACGAGGAAAAAATGATTGAGATGGCTAGGGAAGAGGGAAGGAAACTGGGACTCCAGGAGGGCCTCGACATGGGTCAAGACATTGGTTATCTACAGGGTCGAAACCAAGGCTATGTCAACGGACGCTCGACAGCTGACAGGATGATGGAAAGGTACTTCTCGCCTCCTTCCGAATCCGAAACGCGGAGGTCGATGGGAGAACCTGACCTTCCTCCGGAAAATGGTCCACCGTACACTGCAACGACAACTCGGTTCCCTCCTTCTGGTAGTTTCGCGCCTTCGTCTTCGTCATCGTCGTCATCTTCGAGTGAACGCGATGTACTGCAGCACCCTCGCAGTCGGGCTGCACGGACATCGTCTGCACGAACGACGATGTATTCGCCAGCCCAGGTACATGCAGATATACCACCCGACGGTTTCATTCCCGAAGCGGATGCATCGATGAACATTCGACTGCCTGCTCCGCATGAACTCGTACGGCCACCTCCGACGCCTGGGCAATCGCCGTCGGCGTCGCGATCCCCTTCACCTCGGATTCGACCGGTGCCTGGCGTCCCTGTTTTGATGGTTCCAGAACCACGTTCCCCTGGGAATCCAGTGTATGAGCTCGCAGGAGAGCGACAGCAGCGCAAGTTACGACGGAGGTCGTCAGGGGAAAGTGTGGGATCGTCTACGCGCACGTCTGAGCTGGATATCTTGCACGCGCCGGAGCCTCTTGCCAGCCGTGGGCATCGCTCGAGCGGGCTTAGCGTCATTCCCGAAGTTGCGAGTTTGCAAGAGGCGAGTACACCGTCGAGTCATAGCACGAAGCAACAAGGAGAGGACCGCGTGGACGAGGTACGTGAATTTATGACGACGCACGATGAAAACATGCCGAGGTTGACGCATTTCAAGGCTGGCTTCGTTCACGTGTCGATGCCTGCGCCACTGATGGCCGCAGAGATAGCGGGCCTGAATGCACGATCACTGGGCGTTGATCGGAAAGGGGGTTCGCGGCCAGGAAGCACGTCGTCATTTGGGACGGTGGACATCACCGTTCAACCACCGGTGAGTGACTGGAATCTGAACGCGGCGTAAAATACTAATGTGGATTGTGATGGGGTCAGTCGCGACCAGCATCGAACCACTCTTCTGCAGCTACGTCGACGCGCATGCGACCGCATCTGCTGAGTCCGGCGGATGCGGACCGACCAGTTCCGCTTCCTGGTCAATCTGAGACGGGGGCCTCGACAGGTGGCACGATCACGATGGAGTTGCTGAATGGCGTACTCCCGCCGGGGTTCGTGCCAACAGGCCTGCCGACGCCGCAGTCTGGGACGGAGACGAGCTATACGGGAGCTGGAGTTCCACTTCCACCGTCGACGATAGGGACATATCACAGTCGACTGCCTTCGCAGGATACACCTGTTGTGATTCCGCCGCCGTCGGGGAGACGTGGGGAATCTTCTGATGATTCATCGAGTGATGCGGATACGCTGACGACGCCACCTCAGCGGTACCGTGTGCCGTCGAGCGGGGGATACTCAGGGGTCGGCGTGCCGTTGCCGTCGAGTGGGCATACGGGAGCAGGAGTTTCACTTCCTGGAAGTAGTGTGGGTGGCACGCCGTATTCGTATGGACGGAGTGAGGCGATGTACGCGAATGCAGGGGTGACACCGGCGGCACTTGGCAGGACCAAATCGATGTCGACGGACAGGGGGTAAATGTAATCTATGTGATGTGATTAGTCATCGGATACAAGTTATTGTTGCGGCTTGACTCACTTGGGTCGTCGTCGTCGCCGTCGAATGTGCTGACAGGAAATGCCACAGCGAATTCACAGAAAGTTCAACGTAGCAACAGAATGTCGGTATTTTATCTTCTCGAATGTCTTCTCCTATTGACATCAAGGACAGTCCCACACCTCGGTCTACACTCCGCATCAGCCTCGGGCGACATCGGCCTCGTCCAATATGCTATTTCTCATGGACAGCCAGTCAACTCTGTCCTCGATGGCGTACTCCCACTCCACGCAGCATGTGCAGGCGGTAACGTCCTCGTCGTCAACTTTCTCATCGAGTCTGGTGCCGATGTAAACGCACCCAGGTGCGCTTCCTCTCCGCACCTTCTTGATTATCGCTCACACATCCCACAGACTCCCCCGCCGCTACTCTGACCGCAGTCGCGACGCAACCGCGCCCATAGTCGGCACCTCTGGCTCTACCCCGCTCCACTTTGCTGCCGCCAACGGCCATCTTCCCGTCGTTCGCACTCTTCTTTCTCGCGGCGCAATCCCAGATCACGCCGACAAGCATGGGATCACTCCACAGATTATCGCTCGCCAGAATGGCTGGATCGAGTGCGCAACCGTCCTTGCCGAGGCTACCTCCGTCCACACTAGCTCTTCTCTCCACCTGCGGGGTGCATCTTGTCCCGTGGAAAATATCGAGGCAGCATTGCGCAAGCGCCTCCACTTCAAGCGCTCTGTCGACCATCCCCTTTCCAGTGCTGCTGCCGTATCCGACCCCGAAGTCAAGCAGCCCATCTCACAAGACCAGCCGTCCGTTGCTCCAGATGCCCGAACGGGAGATAACCCGACCTCCCCTGCCTCCCAAGCGATGCCGCTTCCATCTGGGGGCCGTCCTTCTCTCTCTCATGCTCTAGATGAGTCACCCATCAAGCCCTCCTTCCCCTCTCGGTACACCCGGCCCAGATCAGCCGGGACCGGCGCCGAGTCTCGCAAATTGCACGCTAAGCTGTCCCTTCTCAGTCTTTTCAAGAAATCCGGGGGAGACGGCTCTAGCTCTAGCATCGCATCCCCCTCAGACTCCCCTGCACCGTCCTCATCACCATCACGTCCCGTTCCCATTCCGAGTCCTCATGCTCCCAATACGCCTCCCGTTTCCCCACCCGGCATCCCAATCTCCCTGTCTTCTTCTCCGCGCGATACCTCTCATCCTCGGTATCAACCCCGCAAACTGGAAACCAGCGCCTCGATGTCAAACGTCAGAGCATATCCACTACATCCTGCAGACCTCCACAGCGTGCTGACAGTCGAGCGCTCACGTAATCACAGCCCAAACGTGATCGTGGTTCCTGACGAGGATTCAGGGAGCGCAGATGGCTCTATGTCGGGTACCCCTGTCAATTCCGGCATTCTACGTATACACAATCGCTCACACTCTGGCCATGGATCAACGTCTCAACCCGGATCCCTCCCTCGAAATATCCGTTTCGAGAGATCTGTTTCAGAATCCACCCATTACCCAGGACGCGCGAAAAGTCCCGTCTCTCGCGTACAATTGGATAACAGGATGCGTTCTCTTACCATCCCTTTAGGTGGCTACCACGGAGACGAGTACGACAGGATACCAGACACCATTGAGGAGTCGCCGATTGTACCGTATGCTGTCCCGACCGTCCTGACGAACATCGTACTCCACCCTGACGATGATCTTGAAGAAGAAGAGTATGGTGTTCCCTTGATCAATTCCGAGTTGCATCCCCCCCGGGATCATCTGTCAACCGACTCCGA
The DNA here is from genome assembly GCA_038091575.1 of Leccinum subgranulosum. Taxonomy (NCBI): domain Eukaryota; kingdom Fungi; phylum Basidiomycota; class Agaricomycetes; order Boletales; family Boletaceae; genus Leccinum; species Leccinum subgranulosum. Next base: position 60,554 of record JBBPOS010000064.1, on the reverse strand, counting down.
ACTGCCTTTTAGCATCAACGTTCCCCCGCCCAGCGAAGACGTCCTAGCTGAGAATAGACTTCGCGGGGACTCTGTCAGCAGTGCCAGTACAACTGCCACTACCTCCACATATCCACAGTCAAGCTCGAGTGATGCCGCATGGAGCATCTCTACTCCTAGCACTCCGCAACTCCCTGGAAGCCCTCGCATTCGGCCTGCGCTTGGGGAATCCGATACTGACGCCGAAGACCCGCGGGATATGCACAATCGTTTTCGTGGGCTGCATTTCCCATTCGACATCGATATCTCGGCCATCTCTTCGCATATACAGGCGGAGGAGCTTGTCCAGCGCACGCAACAGTCCATTCTGAATATGGAGCAGTATCTAGAGCAAGACGCGAAGAGAGATTCAGGGACGGGCAGAACCCCTCTCAGCGCGAAGCTTGCTGCGTATGGGGAGAGTCTGGCTATCGAGCGGCGCCTGAAGGAGAAGGCTACTGCGCAGGATCCAGATCAAGACGCCACTGCTGGACATCTCAATGGAATGTCGCTCTTATCCGCGACTAAACCTTCTCACATTTCTCCTTCGCCGCATTCTGGTCATAGTGGTAAGTCCGCTGACTTTAGTCATTATCAGCAATTAACCAGACTTCTCAGCTTCGAGCGCAAAGATGTTGCAAGAACAGCAATCTGACTATTTGCGGCAAACTACATGGGCGGCCTCTCACGAAGATTCACCGGACTTCGGGTCTAGCCCACCCGCGGAGTCGATGAATGATTCCCCGTATTCATGCACGCCTGATGTTGATGCAGACCTTGCGTCTGATATCAACGCAGGCGTTCCCTTGACGCGGGTGGCGACAACCCCGACTTATGATTCCACCGCGCGGCGTGGCCGCGAGCGAGATGCGTCTCGCAGCTTTCAGAAACTCAACAGAATGGGCTTTTCCACTTTTGACAACTGGCACCCTTCCCCTGTCAAGGGTCGCGCATCTAGATCTCCTCCTCCAAGTCTTCGCTTTGGACTGCGAACCATCATGCAAAGTTTCCAGGGTAAGTAGGGCACTTTCGATATTTCATCCTTTTTTATCGTGCCCCCGGCTCGTAATTTATTTCTTGCTTTCGCGTTTTCCGTGTATCGTTTTTCGTATTGTTGTTGTACAACAATTGGTTATGTATGTATTCTCTCCCTGTTTCTTGCCTGGCGCCCTCAGGATGGGTCACGCTGTCGTGTATTTGGCACTATGTAACCTATTATCAGCTCACAGACCTCACGGACAAGTCGTAGCATGTTTTAGCAATCAAGGTTGTTGGCGCGCACCTATCTACCAATTTGACACCAGATCGAGTGCACAAGCCGGAATTTCATGCATGCATACAAACAAAACCAAATATTGAATGTTTCCGGAACCGGTCCGGCTATCTGGTGGGTGAATTGACGTCGGACAATCAGTTACTTCTTCATCGATAAGGACTTATCACTCCAACTTGGTCCAGACGTTCCAACAACAATACTGGGATCGATAAATCGGTGCTCGATCTCTGCGGGTACGCCAACCCATGTTTGGTGCTCGCAAGCCGCGCATTCCGAATCATGTATGACAAAAAAATCCCGCTGTCATGCCGACTCCTGTGAGTCACGCAGTACGTTCTCCGCGTAAGAGTACTGCCCGATCGCGTGAAGAAACGTACTGTTGGAAGGAGTTGCCAAAGCAGGAGAATCTGTTGTATTTTTTTCTTCCGTCGGGCCTGCATCATTATCCCTAGAAACCGTTCTCACATATTCTGATCAGAGTAGCTATACAAGCCAAGCTGATGAACGAACTCTTTGAAACCTGATCGTTCAAGAACGTTGAACTTTACGGCCGGCCCTTTGTCCCAGGTAGTCTGCCTACGGCAGACCCTTGGGCAGGAAAAGGTATATACATCCTGCTTTTCTGTGCTACACGGACCCTAGCCTAAACTGTTCTTAGATATTCTGATCAAAAGCATAAGCAAGGTGATCTGAGCGAGCTCTTTGAAACCTGAACGTTGAACCTTACGCTCGAACCTTGACGGATGGCCGGCCCACTGTCCCAGACTCCCAGGACATTGGTAGTCTGCCCGGGCCGTAGCCCTTAGGCAGGATACACCATGACGTATGTACATCCTGCTTTTCTCTGTGCCACTACAGATCGAAATCCACGGACCCTAGCCTAAACTATTCCCTTATATTTTCTGATCAAAGTCCAAGCAAGCTGATCCAGTGGGTGGCGACTTCGAAGCCTGAACGGCGTTGAACGTTGGATCTTACGCTTGAACCTTGACGGACAGCCGGCCCACTGTCCCAGACTCCCAGGCCATTGGTAGTAGTCTGCCGTAGCCCTTGGGCAGGATGCACCATATGTAACGTATGTACATCCTGCTTTTCTCTGTGCCACAGATTGAAATCCACGGACCCTAGTCTAAATTGTTCTTAGAGATTCTGATCAAAGTCCAAGCAAGCTGATCGGTGGCGAGCTCTTCGAAACTTGCACGGCGTTGAACGTTGAACGTTGAACCTTACGCTTGAACCTTGACGGACCACCTGTCCCAGACTCCCAGGACATTGATAGTAGTCTGCCGTAGCCCTTGGGCAGAATACACCATAACGTATATACATCCTGCTTTTCGCTGTGCTACTGATCGAAATCCACGGACCCAAGCCTAAACTGTTCTTAGATTTTCTGATCCAAGTCCAAGCAAGCTGATGATTGATCTGAGCGAGATATATACACCATAACAGTACATCCTGCTTTTCTCTGTGCTACAGATCTAAAGCGCTCGAAATCCACGGACCCTAACCTAAACCGTTCTTTGACTCGGATATTCTGATCAAAGTCCAAGTAAGCTAATGAACGAGCTCGAACCTGAACATTATATTGAACCTTAAGCTTGAACCTTGATCAACGGACGACCGGCCCCCTGTCCCAGGACATTGGTAATCTCCCGCGCCTTAGGCAGGAAGACAGTCGTTCCTTCTTTTAGGGGAAAGTCATACGACTCCACAGTGAAATTACGTAGGCTAACAACTCTTCTTTACTTCGGATCCGTTCGACGATGGCATCAGTCTGGCTCTGACTGCCACAGGAAATGAATCCTATACAGTTGTCGACTTCATGCAACCGCGATCCTACGATCGATGTTGGATATCTATTTTTGCAGGTACTCTAATAGTCCATTTTTCATCACCCACGAAGGCGAACGCTCCATCACCCGATCACATGCCCACTGTCATATAGATGTCGGACACAACAAACCGTATCACGTACTCAGGAGAGTGCACCGATCGGGCAAAAGAATGAATTCCGACCCCTTGAAACATATCATGCAGACAAGGTATTCTATCGAATAAACCCGATGTAAAGCCACTACATGTAAAAAGAAGGAAAAAAGGAAAGTTCGTTCCCGCTGCCTTGCCTCTTTGACAGCCAGCGCGCCGTCTGGGGCACGAATAGAACAATAATAAAATTTAATCGGTCCGATAACGACCTTGGAGGTATCTATGTGTTGTGATCGATCATCCCGATCAACCCCACCTTGTATGAGTACTCCCTCGGTTGGCTCCATCACTATTGCCGCTGCCGTTAGCAGTTTGACACTGTCCACCGCCGATGCGGCCCCTGCACGCTAGCTGATGTTTTCTGTTCGCGTCCGCACGGCTCATGGACAGGCCGCACCGCGGACATTCCACTCTGACCTCGAAATGGCGGGTGACGATATGTCGCGGGATGTTCCGGCGCTGCATGCCAGCAGTGCACTCGCCCCACTCGCATGCCATCAGCCGCCCGTCGCACGTAAAGTCGTGCACATCCCGCAGGTGACTAGACACGCTCTTGCGGTCACCGGGGATCATCGCTGAGCACCGCATTCCGTTGCTCCTCCACATGCACCGGAACGTGCTCGCGTTCGACAGAGGCCAACGTTGTCCACGTGGTCGGGATGGGGATATGGGCGTAGAAGCTGTGTAACTATCTATCAGTCCTCGTTCTCTCCCAAATAAGTGTTGCCGGCGGGGGAACGTACATGCATCCGACACGGGGCTGGAATCGTCCCGTGGCTGCACAGTGAGCGCCAAGTGAACAGCAACTCCACCGGTATCATGGGAGTCAATATATCCCCGGTAGCCGGTAGTAGCCGATGGGGGCTGCGAGTGGAAGGGAGAGATCTCGAGAGTCATTCCATCAGAACCGACGAAGCTGCAGTGGTCGCTGTGTTGCACAGTAGTAGCCTGTACATCTACCCAGGAGGAAGCGAACTGTCCGGGAGAACCAGAGTGGTGCGTCCAGTCAAGGGGAAATTGGGTGGCATGTAATTCTTCCTGCATTGGAACGTCTGACTCTGTTGCTATATCTGATCCCATAGGAACAGACATCCCAAATTCATGAACGTTGCTGCCCGATGTGCCATGCGACGACAAGAGGAGTACCTCGTTGAGGTACAGGTCGTTCGGCCATACTCCATACAGAGAAGAAGGGTCGCCAATAGCGAGGTTTAGCCACGAGCCTGTGTCGGACGCATGACTATAGTGAGACCGACAAGGTCAGCGTTCGCTCTTGAAGTCTAAGATTTCGTTACGCATACCTCTGGTGGTGGGGTTCAGGGGCCCAGTTCATCTGGTCGTTTAACAAATGGCTCTCCATGGCCGATGTAGTGCATTGTTGGCGTGTTGAATCGCATTGACCGGGCTCCCCTTCATCGACCTGCTGCACGAACGGGATTCTGCAAGTACCGATGTCAGTAAGAAATCAACGTGGCTCGTCGATCCAGCTCAAGAGAAAGGAGCCTTACCCGTTTGCGTACCAAGTCATATCCACTTTCGCTGGGGTGAGGGAGTTCTTGAAAAGGAGCCATGCATTCAGCTTTTAAGCTGTTCTGAAAAGGCTGGCTCCTCTCCGACCAAAGTCTATTCAGAGAATATTGATCTTCCACGCTTGTTAATTAGCCGCTCAGCGGATCACGTCGGATATACAGCTCATTTTTTTCTGCGATCTAAAAAATCTCGAGGAATAGCCTTTCAGCGCCGATAAGACGGAGACTATGACGGGCAACGTTCTCGTTTAAGAGCACAGCAGAACAATTGAGAGCTTGAATGTATAAATCTTTCTCCGTGCCCACTGCTGGCAGGGCGATGACAATTTGTTTCGAACGCCGATGGAAATGAATGTGATGCAACGTGCTATCGGCAGTGCTCGAACTCATTGGTCCTTACTGTCGCACCCAGCATGGTTTTCAAGCAATGCTTTTACCTATCTATCGTATGCTCAAGAGCCTAAATTAGATACGTTTGGACCTGAGTCGAGGCACAGAGACGAAAACGCACTTAGAGGAGAAATTGCTTCAGCTTGGTATACAATAGAATATCCGAGTTGAGGCCGCTCAGCTCGATGGTTTCTGCTGTGTTGACAGGGAAGCCATAATTATTTGTGTTCTCCTTGAGGCAAGTTGGGTGGAAGGAATGGTGTGGAAGGAACCACCCGAACTCGAATGACCTTCCGAGGTTGTAAAAGGTCCCGGCCCGTGGAAAAAGTCTCAACTTCTTCAGATCTAAGCACAGCCGCACAACTGTCATTATGTACTAGCATCGTGCCTGAAATAGAAAGGCGCGCTCCGCCGACAACTGGCCCCCAGTCTACTTACGATGACCATAATTCAAGAAATGACGAAATATGGATGGCTTGAGCGTTGATTATCGCCCAGAGAGCGTCGCGCCACCATTTTAGCCGCCAGCCAAGGGCGCGCGGCGCGAGGCTCGAGCGAGCGCTAGCAAGCCGCCGGTCAGTTGATGTTGCTGATGCAAATCGATGGGTGATCATCTTCGAAGCTTCATATTTTCGTCCGTCAAAGAGTATGACATACACTTCCAACAGACCCCATCCTGGTCGGAGGACATACATTGTATTGCCAACATTTCTTATTTACCTGTGGTATCTCACGCCCGACGCCCGTACATAGTTTAATGCGCGGTAAGCTGACGTCTTCCGACCCCTCTTCGATATTTCACAGCGCTTTGCTCTCGGAGCAGCAGGAGCCAGCTGTTTGCATGTCTACACACCGGCCCTAACCTAGTTGCAGTGCGTGTACTATCCAACGTAACCATCATGTAAAAAGAAAGCAATCCGATAACTACATTGACGGTCGTGCAGGGAAGCGAAATGAAGTCGCTTCGCGCTCTATCGTTTGTGGATGTAATAATTTAGGAAGAAACTTGTACAGTACAACATGGCCATTTCATTTCACTGTCTCATGTAATGCAAAGATTGCGGGACTTGATCGATATCATCGGTCACGGTCGGAAAGAATTGTCGTATCATACATGAAAGAATATGGTAAATGGATCACTAAGCCGATGATGACAGATACTAGTGAACAGAAATAAAGTAGCGTGCCAACATCATTTACCGAGTGAACGTGTGCAGAGGAAAGAATTTACGGGCAAGCAAAAGGCAGTGGATCTACAAATCAAGGCCCGGTAATAATCTAGGCCGATCAAGCATCGGTGCATACACATATTCCCTTCGAGCAGAGCATATGGGTGCACCGCGCTCAGCGCCAGGCACTTGCTGCGGGACAAATACGTTGATGTTTGGAAATAACATCCTGACGAGATAACTTCTTTGAGCAAGTGGGACAGGTCACCTTAGCCTGCAAGTGACATGTCACCATATGCCTTGCAATGCTTCCCTGTTGCATCATTTCCCCGCATCCGGCCCAGTAACACCTCGTTTGTCGGGTATCAGTCCCGCCAAACCCATGATATGCATGTAAGTGGCGATTCATCTGAGACCTAGTAGCCTGCACCGTGACATTGCAGACAACACCACCCTCCGTCCACAGACAAGGGTACGATGCCTCCAACATCTCGGTATCCGATTGCGAAGCGAAATTCGAATGGAGAGGTGGATCGAAATCGTGAAGGCGGTCACGGTGTACGGTGTGCAGATAATTGGAGGGTGCCTGGAGAGAATCATCTAAATAGCTGACCTGGGGGTTTCCGGTAGACCTGGGGGACTGTTGACTCGAAGAGTTACGGTGCATAGTCAAATCTGGAGGGGGGTAGTGAAAGGTAGGCGGAGGAACTACACGGATAGGATTTTGGGCTAGATTAGGTGAAGGGTGAAACGGTACCCCGGGCCACGCGTGGTACATCCCGGGAGGTTGGAGTAAGCTAAAGTCCCCACGGCCGGTGAGGACATCGCCGGATGCCTCGTTTCCCTCAGGTAGTAGGCATAAGGGATACGTTCGTGGAGGGTTCAGTCCGCCATGATGTGGAAAAGACCAGTCAGATAGCGGAACATGTTCACTATGGCTGAGTGTCAGAAGGGGACCTCCTCAAACGAAACTATTTGTCGCCTCACTATGGGTGTACTGCATCAAGCTGCTGGGCCATATGTGGTGGTAAATACGAGTGACTGTTAGAGAGCAATCATCAGAATATGGAATTATAAACATCAATATCTGTACGCACGTGGGACCCATATGATGGCGCAGGTCCTCTCCCTCGCCGATGATCGAGTCATAGGAATGGGATCCGATTCGATGATCATACAGACTAGTATTAAACGAACCCTGTGAGTCGTTACGCTCTTCAGAAGCTCATCCCTCACCATGGTGCCTGGGTCATTGCGCAGAGTGGCGAATAGTTGGGAGATTTGAAAGTGATGGCGGGGAAGGTCACAGTTTCCCGTAGTAGGGAATGACTGAGATGTCAAAGATGCATAAAAAAGGTGACCGCTCGACGGAAGGACGAAGGGAAACTAGTGGCCAGTGAGGTCCTCAGCGATTTATTTAAGATACCGCGGAGAAATGGGGATCGGAAAAAGTGACTTGATAATTATCCTGCAGCTGGGGTTATCTCGTCACATAGTTCATCCCCGCTGCTTGACATAGAAGCAAGTTGAGGAACACGTGTCCACATACCTATTAGAGAGCGACGGGGATAAGAACTGGCTGACCTCAAGTGGTGGGAACCAGCCTCTTGCAAAATACTTTACGAGATGGCAGATTGGCGCTGATTGCGAAACCGGTCTGCTGGAATCTGTTTGCTCTATAAATCCTAGACGAGGGGATGGGTTTGGATGCCGCTGATGAGTCGAGAGGTGAAAGCAGATTAGTTACGATTTGGTGATGGTGTTTGAAACATTGTTGGATCCTTGAATTCGGAATTCGTTTTTGGTGTAGTACGAAAGGCACGGTGTCCCGAGTTACGATGTCGTCATCCACTTTGACCACTTTGACCATGGTTAGTGGGGCTTACAGACAAAAAGGTCTATCGACACGATGATGGCTAGCAACCTCTTTGCAAAACGGTGTATCTTAATCGGATAACGCACCGGGATCCTCAACGTGGAGATGGGAGAACCTCGGCAGGTACTAATCTTGTTCATGCTTTGGCCGCGTCACCTGAGCTCCTCCTGTATTCATTATACGGTAAAAATAAAGAATGAAACACCTGAATTTCAGGAACAGTCGAAAATCAGCGGTCTATATGGCTTTTGCTCAGCTCGTTGAGTGTATAGCTATAGTCTTGTTGACGTATTATGTACCGTAAACCTGCGCTGTATCGAGTTAGTGGCCACGTGTTCGCTCTCTTCATACTCAAGTTCCCGGCGGACTCGGGCGGAGCATCGTGGCCTTGCAGTTGATGTAAGTTACGAGTCGGAGAAGAACACTCACAACGTGTATGCAGTGATGCCGGCGCACCATTCTAGGCAATACCACGAAGCTAAGATGGAAATTGCGTGTTGGAGTGGGTGGTCGTTGGACTCCCATGAGGCAGGGTAAGTGATTCACCAAACTCGAACCACCACTGGCAACACCAACCTGAATCTCTTGTTTGCAATCAAGAGCTGATCGGAGTTGATTCGAGTCGCCGTTCCTAGAAGTCGCAGCGACGATCAGATTGGTGTCATCCGAGTTTCCAGCGTAAGTTACTACGTCCATTTGTGCTACATTCAACTAACCCAACGGCCACACAGACCCTTCGAATTCGGCAAGCTCTCCTGACATAATAAAACCATTATGCCGGATCCAGAGTGAGCAAAACACGTTCAAGTTGTCGGATTGGTGTCCATAAACCAACATCATTCATAGACGCATATACCGGGTCGCATTATTCGGCGTCACAGGCTGCGGGAAGAGCTCCGTCGTTAATCTTCTTGCTGATAAGCGAGTGGCGAACGTGTCCACAGGTGTAGAATCCTGTACCAAGCGAGCCCAATGGTACCCCATCTCAGTGGGCGAGAAGAAATTCCGATTGTGGGACACGATGGGCTTCAACCAAGCCGAAGCAAAGGATAACAATCCACTTTCCCCCTACGAACAGGCCCATGCCCTCTTGCGAAATTTACAGGAAGGCGTTGATCTTATCTTACTCTGCGCTCGGAGAGACAGCATCAATGCTTCGCTTCGTAGCCTCTATTGGCTGCTAGACGACTTTTTCTTTCATCAACAAGCGAGGATAGCCCTCATTTTGACCAACTTTGACGTCCCCGACGAACAATGGTGGGACCGAAACAAGGATGCCATAGCCCAGAAATGTAACATCCGAATCGAATCCCTCCCTTATGCATGCATCACGACAGTTCGGAACGGTTCTGATTCCATTTACGACCAATCCAAGCAGGCGATGCAGGCCTTATTACGAAACCACGCTAACACCATCCCAACCCCAACCCCGATCCCCCTCCGTCTCGATCTGTTATCAAACGAGGATAGTGCGACCACAGCCATACAGCGGCTATGTAGCAATTGTCCGCTGAACGCTTCCGATGCCGCAACCCTAGTGGAGAAGTTCAAATCGCCGAAGCGGCCCTTTCACGCCATTCTTTTTGGCGAGGCGGGTGTTGGGAAGAGCTCTATCATCAATCTCATCGTTGGGCATCTTGCAGCAGATGTCTCCTCTGGTATACACAGCTGCACGCTCGATTCCCGCAGTTACAAGGTCAACGCAGGGTTGCACCAGTTCCTTATCTGGGACACAGTGGGTCTCAACGGCACGGGTATTACGCATGATATGTGCGGAAAGGCAATCGAGAACGCTGCCCGCCTGGTTCGTGATCTCCACAGGGCAGGCGGGGTCGACTTGCTTATATTCTGCAAAAAATTCGGTCGACTCTCGAACACTGACTTGAATAACTTTCGGCTCTTCCAAGAGTTCCTCTGCGAAGGCCAAACTCCTGTTGCATTCATCATCACACACCTCGAAAATCAGGACCCGATGGACGATTGGTGGATGAAGCACGGGAAGGATCTCATTAAAGCTTGCAACCTGGAGCCGAGTGCGGTTGCTGGGCATGCATGTATCACCTCACTGATGCCAGACGATCAAAACGACAAAAAACTCCAGGACAAACTTGCTCTATCCAGGCAATCGATCCAGACTATGCTCGAGGATTCGACCTCGCATAGAAACTCCTTTATGAAAGACGAGGGAATCTGGGTCATGTCATTCTTGAGGAGGATTATTGAAGGAATGATTAGAGTTGGAGCCCCGCATAGGAGGGAGAGACTTACCGCCAAAAACCTCAGAGATCGTTGTGGGTTGAATAAGGAACAGGCCGATGAATTGATTAGGTTGCTTTACGCACAACGGGATTAGTTGTTGCATCCTATACTATCAACTTACTATACCTAGAATCATGTTACCAATGTCTAGAATCCAACCAATGAGACTAGTATTTGTTGGCACAAGTACTCTAGTAGTACACCTGCTCCGACCCGTCACCAAGTTCCCAGCCATGTGTTCGCTCAGGCTCTTTCTTCAAACTCAAGCTCCGGAGTACAGACAGTGGACCACTGTGAAGACAAGACACCTTGAAAGATAGGTGCCACTCTTGGATCAGACGCGAGGCAGGGTAAGGGTCCTGCAGAATTACCAAACTCAGGCTCGAACCTCGCAGCGCCGACTCTCTCACTTGCAACTGCCGCCCAGGTTCCACAAAGAGCAGATCAGACTTAATCCAAGTCGACGCTTCCAGCGTAAGCAACTAGTTCCATCTGTACGTTCAGCAAACTCAACGATGACCGAAGCTCAAATTCGGCACGCTCTCTTGACATCATATCACAATATGCCAAATCCCAGCACACCAGATCCAGAGTGAGCAGAACATCGTCGAATCAGGGACCTTCGACTAACATAATAATTTGCAGACATATTTACAGGGTCGTACTATTTGGTGTCACAGGCTGCGGAAAGAGTTCCATCGTAAATCTTCTCGCTGAAAAGCGAGTAGCGAACGTGTCTACAGGTGTGGAAGGAACCAAGCGAGCCCAATGGTACCCAATCTCGCTGGGCGGGAAGAAATTCCAATTGTGGGACACGATGGGCTTCAACCAAGCTGAAGCAAAGGATAACAATCCACTTTCCCCATACGAACAGGCCCATGCCCTCTTGCAGAATTTACGGGAAGGCGTCGATCTTATTTTGCTCTGCGCTCGGAGAGACAGCATCAATGCTTCGCTTCGTAGCCTCTATTGGCTGCTAGACAACTTTTTCTTTCACCATCAAGCACGTATAGCTCTCGTCTTGACCCACTTTGACGCTCCTGACGAGCAATGGTGGGACCGAAACAAATATGTCATAGCCCAGAAGTGTAGCATTCGAGTCAAATCACATGCTTGCATCACGACGGTTCGCAGTGCATCCAACTGGAATCAATCCAAACGGGCAATGGAGGCTTTGCTGCTGGATCACGTTGACACCACCCCAACCCCACTGCGTCTCGATCTGTCATCTAATAATGAAAGTTCGACTTCGCCCACACACGACCTATGTAGCAATTGCTCGCTCAGCGATTCCGATGCCAAGATACTAGTGGAGAAGTTCAAATTGCCTAAGCGGCCCTTTCGTGCCATTCTCTTTGGGGAGGCGGGTGTTGGAAAGAGCTCTGTCATCAACCTCATCGTCGGGCAATCTGTGGCACCAGTATCCCATAACATAAAAAGCTGTACACTCGATTCCCATCGTTACGAGGTCCACACAGGGCTGCACCAGTTCCATATCTGGGACACAATGGGTCTCAACGGCACAGAGATAGCGCAGAGTAGTTGCGGAAAGGCACTTGAGAATGCCGCAAACCTAGTTCGTGAACTGCACAAGGAAGGCGGAGTCGACTTGCTTGTTTTCTGCAAAAGATCTGGCCGGCTCTCGGACACTGAAAGAAAAAGCCTCATGCTCTTCCGAGAGTACCTCTGTGAAAGCCAAGTTCCTGTTTCATTCATTGTCACATACCTCGAAAACCTTGAATCGGGGATGGACGACTGGTGGAAGGACAATGAAAAAGATCTCCTTCAATTTTGCAACCTGGAGCCGAGTGCAGTAGCTGGGCATGCGTGTATCACGTCACTGGCAGCAAAAAATCAGAACCCGCAACATCTGGAAAAACTGGCTGAATCAAGGCAATCGGTCTTGACTATGCTCGAGGATTCGATCACGCACAGAAGCTCCTTTACAGGCGACGAGGGGACCTGGATCATGTCATTCTTGAAGAAGATGATCGTAGGAATGATCAGAGGAAACCCGTCTTGGCTGCAAAGACTTAGTAACGCCAATACCCTCAAAGATCGTTGTGGGTTGACCAAGGAACAGGCTGAAGAATTGAATACCTTACTTAATAAGCGGGTCCACAGCCAATGATCCAAACCACAAATTTGGATGGCTTCATATATAATATAGGCACTTAGCTTATTGTAGGCAATCATATACACCAATTCTATCGTGCATTAGTGTGTAGATATTCATGTACAGTGGCGTATCACTAAGTCACGAACAAGCCTCTGCGTTTCCTCGTAACTCGCCCCCTGGTCATTCCAGAAGGGGTGAGCCGAATGCCAAGTATTCAAGCATATGTGGTCATCAAATTTGACACGAACAACGTTTTCGAGATCCTCGCCGTTTATCTCCCACCACTCCTCAGGGGATTCATGATGATGGCCAATGTCACCAATGACCAGTACCAAAGGAACGTCGCCTTCTCGACAGAATGTCTTCCATATTGTTTCCAGGTGCGTTACTTGCTCCTTGGAAAGTCTCCCGCGGCGCATGCAGTATACAACGAGGTAAACACCGCCGCTGCGCTTCAAGCGCGCCTTGATCGCTCCCCAAGGTGACGGACGATGTTCCAACCCAAGCGTGTCGAATAATCTGAAAGGAAGATCATAATCGGTCGTCGACACAGAGGAATTTTGCGAGATCTCGCTGAGAGGGATGGTATATTCCACGATGGGCGGATGAGCGACCCGAACGCTGTTGCTCACCGGGGCGACGGCTTTCCCGATGAGCATATTGACGAGCGAGCTCTTCCCAACGCCAAGAGACCCGAGAATAACGATATTTCGTGACTCGTCCCTATTGTCAAGCAGCCCCCGTGGAGTTCTGGAAGGAAGCGATGAATCGCTACACTTGAACAAAATGCCAAGCAGGCTTGCGAGAGCCTTAAACATGGTGTTTCCGGCAAAGATGTGCCTGTTGAACACGGAGGTCTAAATCAGCGGCTTTGAAACTTGTTAGCGACTGGCCTGGAGAACATTATTCAGTCATTTATGGCAATGAAGTTGATGAACAACCCAGCGACGGACCCACAACTTTCCGAATATTACAATTTTTTGAATGTGAGGAGAGGATGGGAGAAGGCACCATGCACGTGTACGCATTAAACCCGTGCAGTGTGAGTTTCATGTTTCAAGCTGGAAGCCTCGTGGACCCTGCGTCGGTCGTCGGGAACAACTTCAAGGAGTCGTAACTTACGCACTATAACATATGGGGACAGCACGACTAGCTTATGAAAGAAAATCCGAGTTCAAGGTGCACCGACCTAACGTTGAACGACCCTTTTTTTACATAGGTTAGCCCGGGACAAGGATCAGTAGATGGAGATAAGGGCCAAGTTTTGATTCATTGAAGTTCCCACGCCATGTTTGTACTTGCCCAAATGCAGGCAGGGGAGTCTGAAAAAAATTCCCAGTATAAGAACCCGCTCAAACCTTACTCGGCGCTTTACATTGCTCTTCTCTGACCTCCTCCGATCATGGCTGCGAAACTTTATGTTGGGTGAGCTGGCCATTGCCCTGCAGTCCTGATCATGGAAATCACTCATCGCATCCAGTAATTTAAGTTGGAACACGACGGATGACACCCTTAGAGAGGTCGGTACACTGTTGTCCAGTCCCGCGTGCTTCGTGGCTCAATCCATCTCGTTTTTCTTCCCCCACCTCTCGGAAAACGAATCATAAATAAATAGGCATTTTCTGAATTCGGCCAAGTTCTCGATGTGCGCGATCTTGTCACGGAATCTCCCTATCATCGTACCATGATGGGTTGAGACTCCCTTTTTGATTTGGTTTTGCTAAATTAATCTTCATGCATGTCTCCGAAAATCTGGTCTGAACTGTCGTGGTGTTCGTCGCCATCCCTTCAATAGTCCATCGTGATGAAAGATCGAGAGACCGGTCGTTCTCGCGGCTTTGGTTTCGTCACTTTCAACACTCAGGCGGAGGCTGATGGTGCCATCAGTGCGCTGCATGAACAAGACCTCGACGGCAGACGCATCAGGGTTAACCTAGCAAACGCTAAGCCTTCTGGCGGCGGGGGTGGTGGTGGTTACGGCGGTGGCCAAAACTATGGTGGTGGTGGCCAAGGTTACGGTGGTGGCCAAAGCTACGGCGGCGGCCAAAGCTACGGTCAAGGTTACGGCGGTGGAAATAGAGGAGGACAGTGGTGATCGATGTCGATGAAGTTTAATCTCCCGGTGCTAAAATGCATGTGTGATCATTTCAAGTTCTGTACATTCTGCCGGACAATTTCGATGCCTGTCGATGATGTCGATTTCTGTAGTTGTATGCCTCTTGTGGATCCTACGATTGTTCGCTTGTCCAAATATTCCTATCTGTGTCCGATTTATTTCGCTGTGCAACCATGTAACTTATCATTTGCATGATCGCTAGTCATCGTTGTTGGGGGGAGGACTCGATGTTTTGAGGTTTCAATATTACATGGAGAAATTGCGGAGAAGGTGCACAAAGAAAAGGAGGAAGAAAAAAGGACATCAAATGAAATGAAATGAAATTGAACTACAGTCGAATGCGAGCGCTTCGTTTTACATTGACATACGGCATAAGCTAGCAAGACCTTGTGTGACGGGTCAATCGACGGGATGAAAGAAAGACTGATGAAAAGGAAGAGTAGAAAATATTGACGAATGGCGTCCGCTAGAAATCACTGAAATGTCAAGACAAGAACATGTAGACGACAGAATGCTACTTACCAGACTCAGTAGCCATATCCGCCGCCGCTACCAGGTTGTTGCTGATATCCCCCGTATCCACCTCCCTGGTACCCTGGTTGTGCACCAGAGTAGCCGCCAAACCCACCGCCTGCCAAAGTTGTTGGAACGCAAAAACCATACGAATAGATGAGACAAACCTTGGGTGGCGTATCCTCCTCCATAACCTGGAGCTCCACCATAGGCCTGGCCGCCAGCATAACCACCTCCTAGCAGTAAGGTGAATACATGGTATAATACCAGCTTGAATGAACCCACCACCATAACCGCCACCATAAGCGGCTGGCGGCTGTGTACCAAAGGCACCGGGCGCGCTACCACCACCACGAGCGTTAGCCATATTCACTTTGACCCTCCTGCCATCGAGCTCATGTTCATTGAGGGCAGCAATGGCAGCGTTTGCTTCATCTGAAGAACCATAGGTCACGAATCCGAAACCACGCGAACGACCAGTTTCACGATCGCGCATGACGATGCTCTACATCCAGCAGGAAACATCACAATCGACGATGTGTTACGGCAAATAAGCTTTCAGACAGCAAGATAGGAAACGACGCGCACATCGAGCACTTGTCCAAATTGTGAAAAAGCCTAAATTTTCACATCGCGGCAGCAACAGCAGCAAGCGAAAACAGATCCATGAAAAGTAAAGAGACGTAAGAAACACATTCAGAGACAAACAAGACAACATAGCAAAGGGCCATCTTTGATCCCCGCTATGTCAGAACTGACTTGTCGTAAAGCGTCATCGGTTGTATTCCAACTCAAATTTCTACAGACACGAGAGCGCAAAGAAGACCAATGAATCAGTTTCGCTTTCCTCCGCCAGAGACAGAAGAAGCTCAAGTTAAATATGCTTAATGCGAAGGCAGACTGACCCAACATAGATTTTCGAAGTCATGACGATGCAATCGAGACCAGGAGACGTAGACCACTGATATACACTAGATTTGGCTTGAAACCGTCGTACAGGAGACGAACGTATCCGAGACCCGGAAACACTAGTGGACGTGCGAGGGAGGGAGAAAATGAAATGGGGCTTCGAAGACGCCCCTCTTTATAACTCGTACCCCTCCAAGTTCAAACTCCGGTCTGAACTCAAATGCTTGGCTAGATCTAGACTCCAATTGCCTTTTTCGAGCCAATGATTAGACTACCTCCGTGGCCCGTGGGGAAACAGTTCACATGAATCTGACCTTGGGTGTCTACATGAAACGTAGGCTGGCATGACTGCCAATTCAAAATGTCATTGGCTCCGTGATTAGCTTGCGATATTACTTGCCGAAAACTTGCTGGTGTGTGTCGTGTAGCACAGATGTTGGCCCAGCGGGAACTCGACATCGTGCCATTAGCGGTCAACGTTGGGCTCTGTTATCAATTTCAAATGGTCTAACTCGGACCTAGGCCTATTCGCGCTTAGATATCACAGTCCAAAATCTACCTTTTATGGAAAAAAAGGTTCTCCTTAATTCCATCATTGAACGACAAAACGATAAAGCTTGTGCATTGCGATCGTCATTGAGGCGTGGAACGTCGTAACTAACTACACCGAGTAACCGGCATGCTTAAGATGACTATAAAACACTTATCCGATACTCGTTGGTGAGACTTCTCGAAGAATGAGAAACAGATATGAATCACTGGAACATATGCTGAGATGAAGATTGACAACGGAATGAAGATCCACGGTACGATGGTTTCGATGAGTAAGAAAGCAGAATCAATCGATGGGTGAGTCAGAAAGGGTTAACATCAGAAGGAAGAATGAAAAATGAAAAGATGCGAAAACGAGATCATATATAAACAAAGATCTTCACCGTCTCAGGCATCACCGCTAGAACCTTGGAGCTCGCTGTCCACTGTTGGTGGCGTTGCAGCAGAGTTATTCTCTCCCCGTATCCCGCTAACCACCTCCATGAAACTCTTTCTCTTGCGCTTCTTTTCCTCGCGTTCCTTGTCCTTCTCGGTTCGCTCAGCGCCAATCTCCCCTGAATTCCGTGCAGTTTCTGGTGCACTTGAACTCGCAGCAGCAGCATCAATACTGTCCCTTGCGCCACTCTCTCCGTTACCCTTATCAGATGTTTTGACGCTTGTATCCCGTCTCAGCACACCCGCGATGCCAGCGATTCCCGGTATGTTCGGCATTGATCCCTTTTTAGGTGCAGAAAGAGATATTCTCCTGGCCAACCGCTGGAAATTTTGCGACGAGATTCGCTTTCTCTTCCCTTCAGTGTCGGGGCTGGGGGATGAAGTAGGATCCGGTGTTGACACTCTCGGGGGTGTAGCAGTTGTATCAAAGGTGATGGATGTAGGGAGGCGAACATGAGCCTGGGAGCCACTATCGATGGACCGCGAGTCATCGGTCTTGGGGAATGCAACGGGTGCCGGGGGGGAAGATGGTGGGAACGCAACTGCTCCAACGTCTGGCACAGTCAGGAATGCGACTGGTGTTGTTTCCTCTGGCGCCGTAGGGAAGGAAACAAAAGGGATGTCCTTGGTGGGTACAGATGGACCAACACTGTCCGCTTTGAGACTGGCAGTGGGCTTGATAGACGGGGCACGAATAGATGCAGTTATAGCACGTGGCGAATCCAAAATGGACGCCTCTACAACAGGGGCCTCATCGATTCGAGGGTCGATGGCTTGTGCGGTGACAATCGAGGCATCATATACTTCTACGATGCCAGACACTGTTGCGGAAGAAGATCCGGGAACGGGAGCACCGGCACCAACATGGTCAGCCCATAACGACGCAAATACACCGTTTCCCTGCACAAGGTCCTTAAAGGAGCCGGATTCAACCAATTGACCATCCTTGAGGACAATAATTCTATTAACGGTGGTGAGTCATTGTTGAAGTAGGTCGCCCTTCAACTTACTGATCAACGCCGTCAACGCCGTCAAGTCCGGTTGTTCCAACGTCCCAAACCACAGTCCTACCACTGAATGCGGGTTCTAACGGACCTTCAACGAGGACAACTTTCGCATCCTTTCCCAACGCACGTGATATAGCCTTCGTGCGTCCCTCAGAAGGGATGTTAGGGACAGCAGCGACAACGGAGCGGTGAGACGCGAGTGAAAGGGACTGAATGGGAATACCATTAAGATGGATGGAACCAGAGTCGACGTCATACAAGCGGAAGAGTGCCTTCGAGATACTCGACCTCCAGGAGTCAGACACACTGACAATGGCCGTGATAGACGAAGGCGGAAGAACAAATGAAACACCAGTGAGGGTAGAAACCGGCTCCTGCGAGTCAGTATAGGGATACGTAAACGACACGTTGTCTGATTTTCGTGAGTCAGCGCGGGAGCACACGTCAAGAAACCAAGGGATACACACCAAACTTGATCTCAATACCACCGGCTCCATTAATTGAGTCCTTGCCATAAACTACCCCCGCGGGTTTGTCAAGCAGTCCAAAGACAGACCTCACGTCAGCGGTAGCAGCTCGCAGCGAAGGAGTCCAGGTAAGAGGGATGAAAAGGGCACCCCAATACCACACCCAAGCAACCCAGGAACCTGCACTCCAGATGCCTTCCGTAACACCTTTGGCAATGTACAGACTACCAAGCAAAAGTGCGCTGGAAGCAAGAAGAGCTTGGACGAAGGCAAGAACAGAACTCCTCGCAGGACAAGCCGAGAGAACCGAAGGGCGGGAAGTAAGACAAACAACATATCCTACACGACACGGTAAGAACTCGTAAAAAGATCAATACAGGACCCAGTGAACATACCATATATACCCAAGGCGACCAAGACAGCCAAGCCAAACTCCCAACCGAAGAATATTCCCAGTACCACGGCACCAATCAAGGCATCATCGATAGCGGCTGCAATGATCGAAACAGCGTGCAGGACCTTTGTTATTGCAGCGCCTGTTGTTCCATCCGAAACAACAGCTTTTCCAGAACCAAGAGACAGGCCAAGAACATGGTCAGCGTAGTGAGATGACAGTGCGTCGTCAGCACCTGCACCAAGGCGAGAAACTAAAGCCTTAGTAAAGTTCGGAATACCGCCGTCAGAAACAAGGAACTGCAGCAAGGCGAACACAAAGATGTATGTGTATGGGGAACTGCCAAGGGGTGTTAGGACTGGAACAGATGAGAGGAACGCGTTGAGGGCTGCGCCAAGGGAGAGCGGAACAAGAGGTGTGAGGACTCGGGTCAAGATATGAAGAGATGTGATAAGCGCCTGGTGGATCGATCGTAAGATAAACATGAATGGATAGACCACTATCGAAACTCACGACAAGACCCTTGGAGGGAGAGACATAGGGGCACAACCGCCATAACGTAGCCAACGACGGCTTGAAGTGTGGATGAGTGAGAGTGCGATACAAAGGGCATATTAACTCACCTGTGCAGGGATCGCCATAGGACACGACCCGGATTGACCATGCGCAAAGGTACCATACTTGCTGCTCTCGCCCCCCGAAACAACTTCGTTTCCGTCTTGCTGGAGAAGTACACCCGATTGACCAACAAGGGGTGCACTCTCAGCCTCCGCAATCTCCGGTTGCGACTCTGCAGGAAGATCTGCAGGAAGATAGACGACGTGTGGAGCAAAGAGGACAAAGAAGAGAGGAAGAAGGAAGAGAACGCGGAAGAGAGGAGTGAAGAAGTGGAGGGCCTCTGGGATGCACACTGAGAGCTTGGATGAGTCACAAATGCGCCGCGGGTCTGGAGTTGGGGATGAGAAAAGTGTTCGACAGTGGTATGTGTGCGTACTCACCACGTGTTGTGACATAAATAACGAGGAGAACTACTTGAGCGATATCTAGGGCCAATGCAATAAAAATGGCAGCTTTTACACGCTTGCGGGACCAGATCTCGATGTTGTTCACGTCTTTGTAGGCTCCGAGGGCGGCAAGAGCTACGTAAGCCACGAGCCCAAGGAGGGCTGCCACTTCAACGCCGGTGCCGTGTCTCCAGATGCCATTGAGGACAGTGTACGCTGCATAAGCAAGCCCGTCCACAAGGAAGGAAAGGGAAACAAGGGAGAGAAGCGAAAGGATGAGAGATTTCCTTGGGACGCGCGACTGGACAACAACTGGGGTTATCGGGGAGGGGGAGGGCGGAGAAAGAGGCTTGGAAGGGAGAAGGGAGAGTGTAGCAAGGAACACGACGGCGGGAGATGAAACCCGCAAGCCGAAAAGAGCACAGGCGAGAGTGGATGCGCCTGCAGCTGGGAGGGAGGCTGCGGCGATGTTACGAAGTAGCGCCCGACGCGTCGTCATCGCGAACGGTGATGACAATGAAAGTGTGGTGGTAGTCGTGATGAACGTCGTGGAGGATGTCGTCGTCGTCGTCTTCGTCGTCGAGAGGAAAGAGAGGAGGAGAGAAGGGAATGGCCCCGTCAAAAAGGCGTGCGAAAGTGAGAAGGCAGGATCGTTGCCTTTTGAGCTTGTTATGTGGCTGTGCACCCTCTGCTAGATCACCGTTAGTCTGCATGCCGACGCGAACAATGTCGAGATAATAACATCTGCCGCATAGCCGACGTACTAGTACGTGCCTCTCCCGTCCTGTGTATGATAAGTTCCGCTCCTCAATCACGCCCTTCACATGCTGGAACGAGCCTCATGTCGGATCAGTCGACGACCTGTCTCCGAATAGGGAAAATCAACACGTGTGACAGGCATGTTAAACTTCCTCTTTCTCTTCCCTCTCTCCTTCTGGGGCTACGCTCGAGTATCGGCAAGAATGCTCCGCCTCGGCATCCGCCCTCACCGGCTAATCGCTACTCGTAACCACTCCACGCTATCCTCCCGCACTGCTGACCATCACGTCGGCTTCGATTGCTGCTCTCGAGCGTAATCCTTGGCAGCTCGTTATTACTACCCACATACGTTCTGCGTTTTGATAATGCCAGACGAAACAGTCAGGCTTGCCGCCGATCAGTCTTTTAAGAAGTTAGCTCAATCACCGTCACATATTTCAGCTCCCAAATCCCACTGGACACGGGACGCACGCAAAGGTACGCTAGTACGGGTCATAGTGACCCATCGAAATGTGGCAAAACGGAACTCACTGATTTGAGCCCCTATTTGATAAATTGACTCACGAGTATGCCATCATCCTTATCGATCACTAATTACGGTAATCGATACATATCTGTTTGCACAGGCCGGTTCAGCGATCTCTCGTTCACCTCCGCTGCTGCTGCTCAGAGTCTTGTTGACGATGTGCCCACTGAAACACGGATTTCAAGTTCTACTATCCATAAAACTGCCAACCTGAAATTGGGACCGCGGTGGGAAAAGAACCGAGCTCGACAAACGTGTGAGTAGAGATGAAGCCGCGCACTACAAGCGAGGTATCATATCATTGATATGTATTACATACATATATCGATCCCGTAAGTAAACGTTACATCGCTTGGTCCCTCAGGGCTTTTCCAAGAGCGTCTAATTCCCCGTTAGGTCAGCATCTAAACAGCTGACTTTGGTTTGTTTCACGCGCTTGCCTGACTCGGCGCACCAGCTTATCATCGTCCCAAACTTGCAAATCCTTGCAATTCTGATTCGCTTCTCAGATCACCCAGGAAAAGTTGCATTTTCTTCCAAAAAAAATAACTTAGGGTGAAGCAATCAGCGCGCTCGGAGCTCCCATTGCAAAATAACACCTCTGAGTTATGCTTCGCTTCGTTGACGACCCGCAGAAACGTGGATCTAATCATTCAGTCATTGGCTGCGCATGCAGTGATAATGCTGTACACCCACCCTCAGCTACGCTGGTCCGGACCCAGTCGGGGACCATGTGCGTTTTTAATCATTGGGTGTAGCCTCGTGGTCAACTCATTCACTCCCTTCATTGTGGACCCATTCGCTTCCTAGCCTACTATCCGCCTCTTAACACCCAGTCCTATAGCAAGCAGTCAACTCGCTATCTATACAGGTTTCTCACGAATACATAAGTCGTCAAGTCGTACGAACGATGCCAATGACCTCATCTGGTGGTGAGTTGGTCCGCCTAAACAGCCTGATGAATTCATTGACGAGATAAACTGCAGGAGCTCTCAACGTAATTCTCTTCGGGGAATCGGGTGTCGGGAAAAGCTCTGTAATCAATATGCTTGCAGGAAAGCCCGTCGTCAAAATTTCCTCCGATGTTGCAGATCGCACCCTAAAGTCCACGAAATACACCATCGATCTCGGTGTCGCCGAGATCACAATCTGGGATACCGCTGGTCTCGAGGAACCCACGATGGGAGTCAACGGATACCTGGATGCAGTCGAAAAAGCACATTCGCTCATCCGCGACCTCGGAAACGCAGGGGGAATCGATCTTCTGCTTTTCTGTATGCGAGGTGGCAGGATCACAGCAACAATTCAAAGCAATTACCGGCTCTTCCACGAAATTTTATGTAACAAGGAGGTCCCCATTGCTTTGGTCATCACCAATTTGGAAATGGAGGCGAATATGGAGAACTGGTGGGTGAGGAACGAAGGATTCATCAAATCGTATGGCATACATAGCGTGGGACACGCATGCGTCACCGGGATCGAGGAAGACAAAAAGTATGAGGAATCAAAGGTCATGCTGCGTAACCTTCTCCTGTCGCAAATCAATAACAAACGAAGGTTCACGATGCAAACGGAGACGTGGTTTGCAAAGATATTGGCAGGTCTAGCAGGTTTTCTGCATAGCAAGAATCCTCCGAAGGGAGAGAAGATGGTCCGTGTGTTGGTAAAGCGCTGCAACGTGGATGGGGAAACAGCGAGGCGTCTAGCTAGCGTACTCACCTAAAAACAACTGGAACGATAGAGGTAATATATGCTTCTTCCATGGATCGATAATGAATGTAAATCGGACTCGTATACATCCTCCAACTCTAGATACAGTACATATCTCAATAACATCATGGTTTTGTTCGCTCAAATCGGCGAATTCGCTGACGAAAAATATTATTTATTTACTGGTAGTATTGGCACCAAGCCAAGTTCATTTTATGTAGAATGGTAGTAGGCTCTTTGTCCTTGTCAGTCACTTCCCGTTTCTCGCTTTCTTCCACTGAGACAGCACGAGAGAACGACGTGCGAGCTAGTATTTCGGCTCCCAGTGCCCAACATGGGAACCTCAAGAATATCTTCGCAGGCTCGAACTACTCGGGACCTTCGTTATTCTTTCGGCCTTGACTGATTTGCGTCTCCGAATCACCATGTCGGAAATACTGGTCAGATCTCATCTCTCTCCGACGGTTTATTATAAACCTCTCATGTTTCCGGAGAGGATGCTACCTGCCCCTGTTCATCAATGTGGCCTGTTCGCATCGCTTGATAGTAGCCTAACGGAATTTACCAGCCGTGCTGATACCAGAGTGGCACACAAGGTTGTTTCATGCACAATTATGGAGATTTGTTTGAAGACCCGGCCGGGAACGAGAGCTCAATTTCCGAAATAGTAATCATCCATGTGACAGTTCGCAGGTTTCGGCACACCGAATTCGAGATCGCAACACGACTCAAGTAGCTTGGTTACGAACACTTGTTACAAGAAGAAGAAACCGGTACCACGAGCGAGAGGTACACATTTGGCTTTGCTGATTGCGCCACTTAGGAGAGACTAACGTCTGAGATTACGGAATTAGGAAAAACATAGGCACAAGTCCTTGTGCCTTCAGGGGACCATATGTATGACTTGACTTTGTCGACAAATGTGGTTGACATTAATTTCCCGTAGGGGAGGAATCAGGTACTGCACCTTATAAGTATGTACTAGTGTGTATATCTGCCGTGATACTCGCTCCGCATCGTTTCATAAGTTACAGCACTAACTTGGGACTTCAACGATAACCTCGACTGACGTGCCTTGTGTCCAAATTGCTTCATAAAACTATGCACGCCTCCGGTTGCTGATTGATTGGAAGCTTTTTTAGAGCTGGTCAGGTTGCTACTCGGGCCCGGGGACAACATGCAATCATATTACACAGGATTATCGTTTTTCAAGTGCCCCAAGGGGTGTGCTGTCGTCGAAGATGTATTCATTCGTAAGTAACATGATGTTATTTCTTGGAAGGCAGCTGACCTATTATTCGATTTCAGATGATCTATCTCTCTTGATTGGTTGTACTAGTCTGTCTGGGGTTCTGTGCAACCGATTTCAGGAGCCGAACTTGCGGACGCGAACAAATCTTTGGAGCCTCTTGGTGCTTTCTTCAACAAGGGGGAGTAATAAGTGATCGTTGCCATGGACGAGTATACCTCTTCTCCATGTGAGATATGTTCACATTCAGATTCCTCGTCACAAGGATTATCCTCTGATGCATGGTTCACTAAGAAAGCGCCTGGTCTTTGTCAATGGTGACATCATAAGTCAATCAAGCAGTTCTGTCGTCATGTGTGGAATGAAGTCGACGTAGAGGCAGACGTCATGGTTTTCGCCACAGTGTACGTAACCTCCTGAACTAACGATGGTCCTGCGAATGTAGTGATTATGGTGATGTCATGGGGAACATATGCGGACCATGACACGGTGCTTCGAAGGAAAGAGAAATTTTGTGCGTAGATCGGCCAAGTTGGATGGCTGCGTGCCAAGATTATGCACGCTGAAAGCTGTGGTGTCGAGAAGTTCGCTAATCGGGCCCTTAGATATTAAGGTTCTACACCGCGGTACGCCTTGCAACAATGCGAAAGTAACACTGCCTGGGATGCCACTACATGAGGTGTGTGCATGACGACAGACATTTGGAATTCCATTGGTCCGATAACTCCGACGGCGCAACCTCGTTCCAACCCCACTGTTCCGCGGCAATCGTCACGGTTCAACTTGAATTGAAAGGTTTGATAGTCAGATTTATGCATGAGTATCTTTTTGATCCTATCCTTTCACTTCCTGGTACGTCATTTGTTCCGAAACAAACACACGATTATCGGGGCGATACTGAGAATTCTAGTATACACTAGTGACGAGCGGGCAAACACGTTCATCAGATTCTTACCCTCAATATTGAGCACGAGATCGAGGGTGCTCGCGTTCCCACCTGGAGGCATTCGATCGTTTCTCCTGGTTCCTCGCCTGTTTAAATTACATCATGCAATGTGCTAAGTTTCGCCTCCGAACTACGGGCACCACAATTCCAGGGTCATTGCACCGATTGCATGATTTGCCCGAGGGATCAATAATTTTCGTTACCATGCGCGGCGAATGCACATGTGGTTTTGGGGAGGGGTGCAGGCTCGGAAGCCACCGCCGGTGCCCAGAGTCGGTCATCGTACATACCCTTGAGAGCGACTGGGAGTCCGAGATTTGGAGCGTTTGCAAATTCATGACAATGGGTGAATAGTACCCCGTAGTCATGAAGATTAGGGATAGATATCTGGAATCACAGAGCCGTAGTACGGAAAGAACGACAGAACGATATAAGTTTGCACAGTGGACGACCAGCATACTGAGGCTACATGGTATCTACAGCAGGAATGCATAACAAAGCGCGGTGAAAACTAAATGTTGACTTCCAACTTCTCCGCTACATCCGCTGCCGTCTTTGGATCCATTCCACAGCGTTTCGTCAAGACCTTGACAATATCCTTTTTCTTCGCCTCCTTCTTCAACGCGGAGAACATTCCAAACAAGCGCAAAAACTCGATGTACCACTCATTCGGTGGCATACTAAATTTCCCATCTCCGTTGTGTCCTTCCAACAGCTTGACCATGTTTTGTTGTGATTCCCGGTATTTCGAGTGTGTTGGTAGTCCGGTAACGCAGGCGTGACTGGCAGCCTTGATACCGTACTTTTCCAGATGTAACGCGTTTCTCTCCCACCAGTTCTCCATGCTGGGTTCCCGCTCGAGGTGCGTGATGGCGAGGGCGATCGGGACTTTCTCCCTGCAAAGAACTTCGTAAAACAACCTATAGTTACTCTGCGTGGTCGCAGTGATTCTGTTTCCGCGGATGCAAAAAAGCAGAAGATCAACACCACCCTTGCTTGCCAGGTGGTTGATGAGATCGCAGGCCTGCTCTATCGCGGGAAGAAACCCATTGACACCCATCTCTGGCTCCTCGAGACCGACCGTATCCCAGATATTGAAGGCCCGGTTGCCGACAGAGAAAGCGTACGGTTGGAACGACATGGTACAACCATGGGCGTCTGGTGAGGTCTTGGCGACGGGTCTCCCAGCAATCAGGTTGATCACTGAGCTTTTGCCAACGCCTGTCTCGCCGAATAGGATGATGTTCAACATAGAGCTCATGATGAATCTGTCGGATATTCAGATCGGGCCCATCGACTGGCTCATGAGATACGTACTGTCGAGTCTAGAAATGCAAAGAAAAGATAGATTCACCGATGGTCGAAGAAGTGGTGAGACGGAAAAAGGCGGGGAAGAGATTGAATTGATGGTACTAGTATGTTGAGCGGAGAGAATGAAGACTATCGAAGCAATGGCTCTATTTGTGCTCTGCCACTGGTGGACATGCACGGTCCAGACTCCAGCCTGCCATCCTCGGCGTTGAACGCGTGGCTGGAAACGTTCGGTGACCCACGGATATGGCTGCTGTGCTTCGCCAGCCTGGTTGGAACGTGCTCATGCATCCATGTTCCTACTATATCGCCGTGGCTACTGAATCATGCGACAGTGGTCTTTGCTACCAGTCTAACTTAGTCTGGTACTATCTACGCATACGGTCGGTTAGTCAAGGATAACCAAGCGATGGACTCGGATACTAGTAGCATCAGTAAGAACCGTCAATGTTCGTAGTACGTTGAATTCTGAC
Source organism: Leccinum subgranulosum (assembly GCA_038091575.1). Classification (NCBI taxonomy): domain Eukaryota; kingdom Fungi; phylum Basidiomycota; class Agaricomycetes; order Boletales; family Boletaceae; genus Leccinum; species Leccinum subgranulosum. The sequence continues at coordinate 33,561 of JBBPOS010000064.1, read as the reverse complement.
ACTCGGTGGTAACGTTAAGTAACATCGTGCACGCCGCGCAGCACGGACTCAATCGATAGCAAGTATATGTGCACGTGGTCAACATATGTCCGCCACGCAGTATCTACTTATCATTCCAGTATGTAGTACCTAAAGGCTATGTATGCATTGTGGAGTCCGGCCGACACATCAGGAGCGCCATGCGCGTAGCCGTGGCACCCTCAGACATTTCAGAAAACATGTGTAGGGTAACGGCAAGGTAATGGTGCACCAGCGTCTGAGTTCCACCAACCCGGAAGTCGTCGCTCACCAAAGCTTGGTGCTCAGGACGAACATATGGTTATGGTCCGATACGTATCTTAACGGAAACGCTATGACTCTTGAGGTTGAAAGCATCCCTTGCATATATTAACAGTCGAGCTGGCTGCATGATAACAGGAGGATCAGCACCAAAGAGATGGGGTGTAGTGGAATCGAAGATATGAATTACAGAAACTCACTTGTCCGAACCAGCCAGCCGACTGACAAGTTCTCGAGCGACGTGCTCATCTAATTTGCACTGGTCCATCAGGATTCGTTCGGGTGAACGTGCAAAAGCGTTGAGCGAATCGAGTAGATGTTTCATTGAGGCGCGTTGCAAGCTGGTCTTCTGGGTGCGTGTGGTAGAAAGCGACAAAAGGGTCCTTCTCGACTGCTCCTCCAAGTCCACATCGGCATCCAGATGCTTCTTAACGCGTCCAAATCCGATGCGCGGGCAGTCAATGCCAAATTCTCGGATCGTCACCTTGTATTGATCCCACCACTGATTTTCATCTTGACCATCAAGTTTCGTGATGGCGAGAGCGGACGAGACTTTGCCACCGCATATGATCTTGCAAAACAAATGGTAATTTCTCCGGAGAGCTGTCGTCGGCCTTGAGCCATCAATGCAGAAGAGTAATAGGCGAGGCCCTTTCCCATTGCCGATGCTGCGTATCTTCTTCTGAATTGTAACAATGGGATCAACAAAGTCTTGAACGCCCATTAGAGGATCAACGAGGCCGGGGGTGTCGTACAAATGGAAGGTCCTGCCCTTCTCCTCGAACGTATACATGTTGACTGTCGTGGTACATGCTACGGTGTCCGGTGACACTCCAGCAACGTTTTTCCCCACGATCAGGTTAATGAGGGAGCTTTTGCCTACGCCAATCTCCCCCAGTAGTACGATGTCGATGGCTTCGGAGCCAGGAGGCTTTTGGGAAGAATTTTTCCAAGACATCTCGCGAAAGAAGGTTTGAACTGGATATAATAGGGCGCGTTGTTGGAAGTGCAAGCCTGCCTCAGAGTTGCAGTTTCGGGTGATGAGCGCGTGCAGGACATCACGACTTTTTGAGATGTGGTCTCCGCTGAGTGACCCGGCACCCATAGTCATGCAGATAAAGGCACGATCATCAAAGCGAGGACCTTGATTGGCAAATGCATCCTGATTGCTGGACCACCAATTCTCTTGTTCAACATCATCAGATAGTCCGGAGATGACAGCGACTGTAGGGATGCGTAGGGACGGAGATGAACGCGAAGCGATGGTGTCTCGAGCAGGGTGAATCCACGAAGTGGGATGCGACGCATTCATGCAATACACGAGCAGGTGGATGTTACCAGTCCTGAACATTTTCTCAATCCCTTCTGAGAGTACGGGTATGGACGCTGATTCGTTCGTGGCTGCCGGTAGAGTATAGAGCATGAACACCTTGCCATCGAGCGTCACACTATGCACATCACCGACAAGCGCGCGGTGAGTGGCGGGGTGAGGGATGCCCTTTTGCGTCTCTGAACCTGCAATGAGGTCGATGATAGATATATCGCCTAGGTTCGTCTCCCCGAGAAACAGGACATTCGAAGTCACCGTCCTTTTGGGCTATGGGCACCTTTAACTTCATATTGGGTAGAGCGCATTAACAGAAAGCACGGACCATGATGCGGGAAGCCTTCGATGGTGGGCGAGAGTGCGAAGAATCTGTGAGATGGGTAGAATCGTCGTCGTCTGATCTAGCCATTCTGCCAGTGAATGACAATGTCGTTTACAAAGTCGACAAGCAAATACTCACTGACAACACTAGCGAACGAGAGAGAGAGAGAAGCTGAACAGATACAAGAACGATGTTGGTTCTCGTAGTGCTTTCTGCTTGAGTTGAAAGATATTGGTGTTGCTCTTCCTGCGTTACACCAAAGTTGGCAAGGGCCAGGGTCCACTTCCTCGCCGCTCGGACAATTCCAAACAGAGGCACGAGGCAGACACATGGTGCGGACACAGATGCCGCGCACCGTTGAAGGCAAGCCAAAAGTGTTAACGCTTGTATTTATGTATCTTTGGCTCGCATGTAATTGGTAGATGTTGTCAACAACAACTAATACACAGGCTTTTGCAACCGCATATCCTCATCAACACCTCAGTGGAGATGACGTAGCACAGGCAAACAAATCCAACGAATCGTCGGAAAGGAGTAAGTTCCCCGAAGGCGCCGGCGGGGGCATAGCCTGCCTGTGCCTTGCCTGTTGTTTCTGATTGCACGGAACACGGCGGGACTCCTGCGAAGAGAGCGGTATAACGTACTTTTCGGGTATGATAGATGATAGATGTAGATGCTCTGTTTCTGGACGTGGCTCTGAGTGCAATTCAATACGGTTGTTCTCCGCGTCGGCTAAAAGAGAGAAGAAATTCGAACTTCGACGTTTGATGGAGTTGCACTGTAGTCTGACTATTTCCGGAAAACTACTGGGATGGTGCTCCTTGTCAGTCCCATCCTGGTATTCGGACCCATTGTCCGTGGCGGACTCAGTTTCAGATAGCTGATCGTAAGAAGGTGACGGGGAGGATGTAGATGAGTGCTGACGGGAGGCTGACAAGGGAATGGAAGTGGATATTGAAGTTGATACAGCTAGTGAGCATGTCGTGTTTGGTGAACGTGAACGTGAACGATTATATCGTGACGAGACATGCAGACGGTTGTCTTCGATCTTCAGCTTCTTATGCACTGGTGTCTTTCGAATCCAAGCCCCAACCATGTCTTCCCAGTCCCAGTGACCACTTGGCCTGCCACGCTGTGCACGCATTGCAGGACTTGGATGATTGGGCAAGAAGACCACGCAGCTGTTGTCCACTTTTCCTCCGAAGCACCGATGTTCCGCTGCCTCCACTGCATCGATGAGCTGCCGCTTGTATCTCGCCACCAGGATGGAGCTAGCCTTTTGAGAACTGGTTACGGATGTCTGGAAGTGGTGAAGTGCACATGCCCACAAAGAGGCGTCCAAATAGAAAAACTTCTCGGAGAGAAAGGTAGACGAATACATTTTGAGCTCCGAGAGGAAAGCTTCCATAAATTCTCTGAAGGTATGGGTTTCTTGGCGCCGACTGAAGTACACCATTAGTTTGGAAAATGTAGTTGGAATAGGGTCCGAGGCACCAAGGATGTCTAGAAGACGGTCGCGTCTGCTGATTGAGCTCCGGAAAGTATTAAGTATGTAGGTTGTCAATGTGATGATCATATCTTGCAGATCGATAGGAGAACCTGGGGTTGACATCCGCAAACAGTGAAGTTGAGCAGCGTGACAATCAGAGAGTATATCGATGACCGCATAGACTCTCGGTAGTGTCAGGGAAGAGGTGTGAGAGTCGTGTTGAGCGAAAAGCAGATCGAATAGGTTCGACAACAACTCAGAGAGCTTGTCCCTAAGCATAGAAAGTTGGGCATCATCTCGTATGGCATCCGGAGAGGATCCTAATGTCGCCCAGAAATTTTGAGAGAGCGTGCGGACGATGAGACTGTAAGAATCGATATCGCAGCTTCTGAGGGCATGTAATAATCTGTTCAAAACCTTGGACGTCCATAAGATATACGAGCCGGTAGATAAAGACTGTGACAAGGTGGAAAGCAAGACCTGGCAAAACGTGGATGTGGTGAATATCAAGGAGTTCGAAGCTGTCTTGGATATATTGTTTCCTGTGGTCCACTTTGCATGAAGGTCAATGAGATAGTTTGTATGGGCTGGATGAGTGACAGGGGGAGGGTAGGACGAGTTGGATGGTTGAAATGCTTGTACGAGAACGATATTCAAGAGACGGGTAGATTGATGCACCAAACCGACGGAAAGGCAGTGGTCCAGTAGAATGGTCACGAGGGTATGGTGATGGGAGCAGAGACATAAAATCATAGTCAAAGCATGCGACAGGATTAGAAATCTGATATTGCACCGGTGAGTTGACAGTGCACTATCTAGAGTGTACGCGAAGAATACCTGCGATGATGCGGTGGCACCACCTCATAAATGCGATCCATGTCTAGTATGTCATTTTCGTCGGCTGAATCTTCACCGGAGATACCTTCAGAGGTTGCAGTGGGCAAGCTTTCTCCAACGACAAAAGTGCACATTGCAGCGAGACTAGGAATGGGATCACTGCACGGTTGACCGAAGGCAACGTGTGCAATATTCTTGAAGGCATCGCAGACCGCATGGATGCGTCTCGCGAGCTCAAAATCTCCTGCAGAATGTCTGTCGGCCGACAACCACTTTGCGCCCGCCAAGGGGCAAAGCACACCGAGAGGAGGCCGGACGTCAGGATCCCAGTTAGACGGCTGCCTCGAATACGTGACACGAGAGGTCGTGGCTGTCTTGGGAAGTGCTTCCAGACTGTTGCACTTGTTCCTAAGAGGTCTCAGTAGACGATTGATCCGCGATACCGTGAGATGTGTACCGCTCTCCGTCATATTCGACTAACTAGTTGTAGTTCAACCGCGCGGAACAAAGCGCGACCTGGCACGTGACTTTGGCACATAAAGGATGATACATAAACTACAAACTCATTTCCTAACCTACAATACTCCCTGATCCCAAAAATGATGGACATATATATGAATAGGATGAACGAAAGCAATAAACGAGTCAACAGCCAACAACTAAGGAATCATCATCAAGGGTCACTATCGCTTGTGCCGCTGTCAGTTTCATCATTTCCCCATACTGCGAAAGCACGGGGATGGTGATCGGCTTCCCTCGAGGTCGCTTTGGGCTGAGAGTTACTTCCCCTGTCAGAAACACTGTCTGGTATCGTGGGTGTCTGGAGATTATCTTCAATGTCCCTATCTCGAGGGATCCGACTACGGCTACTGAAGTATTGTTGTGCGGAATGGAGGTCATCTCGGGCACCCCGCTGGGCAGCGTCCATATTCAACAGCGAGTCGTCGTCGGATTCAGAAGGAGTTGGAGATGGAATGTCAGATGTAAACGCCGAGTGATAATGATGCGGCAGATGTGATGGCAGATATGGTGGCAGATGGGTAGGTCCCGCAAAACGTCCCGGAGTATCGACCCCTGAGCGTAACCCGGATTTTGAGCGCGACCTCGATCTCGCCGAACCAGTGAATCTGGTAGCGAGACGATGTGAGAGGGCCACTCCGAGTTCAGAGTCAGTTTGCAATGCTACCTCCCGTACTTTGGTTACGTGCGTAGATCCGACTGTGTTTTGCTGATCCCCGTCGTGGTTCCCGGTATTTTGCTCGTTGCTCGGAGTGTCTGTCGAGAAGTCATCGATGTCAAACTTGTCATCGTCCAGTGGGATTTCCTCGTCACTATCCTCCGCTTCTTCTTCAAGGGGTTCAGACGTAAGTGACCCATCTATGGAAGAATTGAAACCCGCTTTCCGCGTGGGACTCGCTTTCGCTGGTCCTTCTTCCACGACAACAAATGATTTTTGTCTCTGGCGTTCGTTCCACTTCAGGGTGCGAGAAATCGAGTGGAACCAGTCGGTGGACTGTTTGTCCGCGCATACGGTGGGAAATGGATATCTGGAGGCGGTAATCTTGATATGGTCGCCCTCTGTGCCCGGGATTTAGCATGGGAAGCGACGTTGTGCTGAAAGCTGACTTACGCTTTAGTTCAACTCGTCCGCGGCCGTCGAACGAAACCCATGCTGTGCTGCGAGAGTTGTATGGGACGCAAATCCTGAGTTCCATGCTGTCGGGAAGAAGCATGGGACGAAAGGATAGTGTGTGGGGGCAAATGGGACTAATGAGGATGGCAGGGATCTCTGGGTGGACAAGAGAACCGCCAGCAGAAAGCTTTCGCATGGTTAGTATTTCCATATGGAATGGCCATAGAACCAATCTCACCGAATACGCTGTTGACCCGGTGGGTGTGGCTACACACAGCCCGTCCGCTTGCACGGTGGTCATATGATGCTCGTCACCTATTGCAAAGCGGGTCGAAATGAGACGAAGCAGAAGAAAATCCACACATACCAAAAACTTCCAACAAACTGACGTAGGGGCTTGGTCCTCGATCTACGACGAGGTCATTCAAGACTTCGAATGTCTCCACAGGGCGAGTGGTAAAACACATGATTTCCTTGTCCTTGGCGCATTTACCACCATCAGGTAAGACCCCACCTGACCAACCACCCTCGAGCGCCTCCCAACCGCCATTCTTGATATTCTTCATTATGATCTCGCCAGTCTCACCCTTCTTGACTGCTTTCCTACACTTCCCCTTGTCGAACACTGCACGGTATATGGTGCAGGTGAATCGCATACGAAGGTTTACACGAATACCTCCATCGATGGCAGAATCTATCACGGCTTGGTGATCTGCAAAGTCGAAGATCGTGAGGAAACCTAGAGAACCGAGTGCAAACGGGAGGACTGGTGGAACAATGCGCTGAAATAGCCACGAAGTAAAAAGCACCGTTCCATCTCCACCCAGCTGTAGAGCCATTAGGACTCCGAAGCTAGTTACAACACAAACACTTACAGTGATGACAAAATGAAAGAGGTGCGGGCTGCGACTGCACATTTCCCTGGTCCAATACCGGAGTTGCCCCTCTTGGTGTACACGAGAGTCGTCTTGAGACGTGAATGATGACATCGACGACAACGAATTATTACTCGACCTCCTGCTGGGAAGCGGCTCAAATAACTCAGGATGGTCACGCTTTATGCCAGCAGCATCGAAGCGCCTCGAGTGTCGTAGTTGATCGTCAACATAACTGCAAAAGTAGATGAGGTCATGGCGACGACTACTGAGAATGTTACTCACACAATGAGCCCACGATGGCCGTGGCGCGGTTTAAGCATGAGGTAAAGCGCAAGCTCTCGGGTTAACTTGATAAGCCTGTTGTCTCGGGCTTTGGTGACGATAAGGACACTTTGTATGTTTGCTTGTATCCGAGCACGGCCTGTACTGGATGAGCGGGAAACATGGAACCGAGTTACAGAACGACTTGCCCAGCTGTTTGCTCATCTCTCGAACACCAACGGCAGTCTCGGCAAGTTGCTTCGTCAAACTGCGACCATGAAGGTCATCGTCGTCCTCGGTACCAGACAAGATGCGACTGGCATGATCTCGACAGGGAAGCCCTACTGGCGTGGAGGCGGCTTGATCGCCCTGATGGCGAAATCGTTGTGACTGCTGAAGCGATCTCGCTACACCGACGTCGCTGCCGATACTAACTTCGCTTTCCCTCGCGTGTAGCCAATCCTGGAGGGCTGCACCCTTGTCAAGGTGTGAGTGCACGAAGCACGGGGATTTGGTGGGCAGAAAGGAAGGATCCATAGGGTAGGGTATCGAGTCGAAACTGGAGGGAGAACTTGAAATGGAAACCGGTGTTGGACTGCCGTCAAGTTGATGCGTAACAGTCACTTCGGCTATTGTCGGTGATGTGGCGATTGTATTGTCATGACCTTCTGGGGTAACCTTTTTAGTACCACTGGCACTGGCATCCGCGTCCGCAGGTGACCGCTTGACTACGGCGATGTCACAGTCCCAGGTGATGTTCGTCTTCAAGGAAGTCAGAGTCGGGACCATCGATGGTCTGCTACCTCGTCTGGATAGCGAGGGTCGAATGACGCTCTCGGTTGGCAGGGAGTTCATGGCGGTTGTATCGAGGTCCATGGCATACGAGTTCGTTCGGGATATGGTCGGCGAGGTGGGCGGAGTGCTATAAATCTCCAATTCTTCGGAATCATCCATTTCGGGTGCGAACATATCTCAAGGTTTCCTTCCGATAGGCTGGTGGGAGCGACGAGAAGGCTCCCGAGTGGTAGGCCTTTTTTAACAATTCTCCTCGCCTTGGGAGGTCACCCAGCTTTATACTTAGTGCTTCACTCCCCTCAGAGCTCAGTCACCCAGGCGACATGCCGGGATATGGATTTTTAGAAGTAAGCGGCGTACTTGTTTCTTGCCAACGATGCTGATCGGGCACCGTATCCAAGCCTCGCGTTTTCTCACCATGATCACGACGAACATGATGTCTGCCTGGTTCGGGATATCTTCAAGTTCACGGCATCTCATGCCATCGTTCACTTCTCACAGGGGCTTATGGTCCCGTGCTTCTCACATTTGCCAAACACCTTAAAGGAGCTCTTCCGCAGTACCACGGTTCCATTCCTGCCAGTGGATGGTCTTTCTAGGACGTGTTGAAACCTGCAGACCCACCGCAGTGACTTCTTCGATCGGCGGCGGTGGATACCCAATTACGCTGAATGATCTCATCCTGCAACGCAGCAAGCCCACAGCCCAGTACCCTTGGCATAGGGTCTACCCGCCTCATCTTTCTGTCTACCATCAATGCTGTGCGGCACCGTTGTTATTCATGATTTCCCTACCATCTCGGTCGTTGATGTATGTCCTGCCATTTAGGCGGTGCGCATAATCAGAGCTGTTGCTATGCATATCCCCTTACGGGACTTTGAATAGCCTGGAAGCTTGCCAATTTTGCATCGCGCCGCAGTGTGGTCGTTTTCACGTTGGCCGGCGTATGTTTCCATACTCATGCGAGAAGCGCCGCATTCAAAAGGTGGGTCGACCGGCGCCGCATCGTGGTTATCGAGCTGAGTTAGGTAGCTCTTCGATTCCCCTACTGGCCAATGCCCCCGAGTTGATGCACAATCTAGCTCCTTTTGTATTCATGTGCCGTTCACGAAGCGGGTCATCGCCATGTCCATACTCCAAGGAAGACAAAATCTGACGGTTATGTGATATATTTTCCAAACGACGTCACAGCCCATCCCCACTGCCTTTCACACATCCAGGTCGATCACTACTCCACTCGACAACCCCCTCCCTTCTTCAGAAGAAGACCGTATCCCGCAACACGAACCTCTCGAGTTCTCTGTAATCCGATCTATCTTTTGCAATCGCCCAAAGCCACACATCCAACTCTGGAAGAGTGATATCCTTGATCCATTTTTGACCATCTGACAGGTCGGTTTCGTCTAGTCGGTGTGCGTACTCCACGATTTTTTCACAAGCATCAACGGCAGCGGTGCGCAAAATATATGCCTGGTCCGAAGTGAGAACAGGTCCCTCTTTGGGTGGCGCCGTCTTTGGCTTCGTTCCTGAAGCCACAGCAGGGTCCATCTTTGGCGTGTCCCTGGGAATTTCCAGGAGCGTGGTCACATTAGTATCATTCGCGGCGTCGGGGAAGGTACTCCGCAACGCAACATCCTTTGTCCCCGACAGGTCGAGCACTCCCAGGTGAATAAGCAGAGAAGGAATGACGTTATCTGTGAACACTGGCACGTTTGTTGTGTCTGGCAGCGGGAACGGTGGTGGGGAAGAAGATCCAAAGCGCAGGGTTACCCCATGGATAAGGAACAGTGCCTTCTTGAAACAATACACGGCTGTTTTCGATCGGACTCAGCACCACTTCTAGAGACAAAGATGAAAAACTGACGTGTTCCGTCCACAATCGACATGTCTCGAAATGCAGGAAAAGCGGATACGAGCTGTAAAAAAACCCTGTTGATGATGGTTCACTCAATGTGACATGTGTGAGGGACCCACATCTTTGAGAACGTCATCCACAGTTACATTGCCTCCCCCGGGGCGTTTGGATGTTAAGCTTCGTAGGACAAATGACCCCAGGTTTGGCATGCCCGATTGCCCCAATATCTCGCCCGTCTCGTTCAGCGTGGTGCTGATTAATTTAACGAGGTCGTATACCGGTCCGCCGAGCTCTCCAACAGTCACCCCAGGTAACGTTTCATGCGATCGCTCCACATAGATTTTGACAGACATGAGCTCTGCCACCTGTTGTGGCGTGACGGTCTTCATGCTCTTGGCGGAGAGCAAATCATCTTCACCAGTAACGGAAGACAAGTACATGCCAAACGTGAGCGCCCTTATGTTGTCCCATGCACCGCGACCAGTTTGCTCGTGGAGAGGTACACGATAGCCCGAGGAAAAATTAAGGAGACAAAGCACAGAGAGGAAGTTTAGCTCAGATAGAACTGAGGGAAATTTAAGCGGGAAATGGAGCCCGTGGTTTCTCGAGACACGCTTGAACGTATGAAGGAACGAGGGAGAAAACAACAAACGTTTCACGGCATCGTCCGTTACCTGGGATTGGAAGTTTGGTGAGACGATACATTGTTATCATGAAATAGATTTTTGATACACGTGAAGGACTCGACTGCTAGTACATCATTCGCGACTCACCCGGATATTCTGCGCTTCTCGAAGTTCTCTGCAGGACTCTCTGATTGCATCAACGCAACTACTAGGAAGAGGTGGCGCCTTAAGTTTTTGAACGGTGGTCATAGGGTCGTAATAGCTCGAACGTTGTCGGACTCGTTGCAAGAAGTTAAAGACGAGATTTGACGAGATCTAATCAATCAAACACCTGACACGTGATCAGCAAAAATTCAGCTGTACGTCATAGCTCTGCCGCACTTACAACTTAGGCCGGTCAAGTTGGTGGCGCTGGGAGACTGCGACTCGGAGTTTCTACGTTAACCACTGCCAGGTAATAATGAACGTCTTGTTCCAATGCTCAAAGAGTTCCAGAACTCTTGTTTCCGTCTCTCGCTTCCATTCGAGCGCTCCATTCCGAGCCAGTGAAGGTCAGTACATATTCTATTCCTGAACACGGAAAGCTTTGGCAAGTCGGTGTTAATTTCTGTTTCAGAAATCCGGGAACAGCTCCTTGCAGGAGTGAAGCAGGCTATGAAGGTATTTACCCGGTTCCGTACTCTCCTCTCGATTCATTCTGGCAACTCATACGCAAGTAGAACAAGGAACAAGGAACATCCATGACCTTGAGGTCCCTTCTCTCCGAAGTGTATAACTTGGACAAGTCATCTGGCTCCAAGGTTTCGTCATCCGTGATCGTCGGTGTCCTGCGCAAAGCGGTCCTTCGGCGCGTTCGTTTCATTTAATCTTGCTGGGAAACACCGTTCACAATACTCATATAGACTGATTCTGCTTCTCAATTCATGAAAGGTGACCGACCCGACCTTGCAGAAAAAGAAGTTCGAGAAGCAGAGATCATCTCTACATTTCTGCCTGCTATGGTCTCGGAAGCGGAGATAGACAGGATACTGAAGGAGGTCGCGGCAAGCTGTCCCCGAGACGGTAATCCGAAGAAAGCTCTTGGATTAATATTCAAGTCATTTTATTCCAAGGTCGACAAAGCGAATGTGGATCCAGAGTTGGTAAAAAGCAGAGCCGAAGCGTTGTTGAACATTTGAATGAAACATATACCAATGTATAAGACTAGTATACGGATCTTGTGCACGGCTCCACTATCCACATCCATAACGATCATCCTACATGTAATGGCTCCTGGGTGTGCGGGCTAGTTGATGATTCAGGCTCTGAAAGTGCAGTAGGGACTGGCTGAGGGTCTCTATCCGCTGCAGAAATAATTCAATTTGGCAATGGGTACTAGAACGTAAGACATGCGTACACTGAACACCACTTGCCGTAGCATCCCGGGGGAGCTGTGGCAATACGATGGGCAACGGCGGGGGCAGAGCGCTTCTGACCCTGACCAGGTCTTCTATACAACAGGTTACTGTACTCGACACGCTTTGCAGGATTCGTATTCGTTCGTCGATCGCTTCTCGGGTATTTTGATCCAGGAGCGCTAATTGCGCATCAGATATATGATTGGTACTGAAGGGTTGAGACTGTGGGCCACTGGTTTGGGGGCTCACAGGGGCCAAGCCAGAGTTAGGCGGGTCCACAGAAGGAACTGCAAGGGAGGATGTATGTGGATCAGATGCTGTCGGTTGCGACGCGGTGGGGACTGCGTGTCCGTTATCCAGTGGTATTAAAGACGGAACCGTCCATCTTGATGTATCATTGGAACTCGAAGCAGAAGGATCCGTTTCAGAATGTGATGGTAAACGAGCGGAAGTAGCAGTGTGTCCACCGAAGCGCCTCAAGGCTGCGTGAGCGGCGGCTTCAGCTGGTGTCCGTGGACCATCTGGAAATTGTGCCTGTGTAACGGGTGCTGGGTCACCGCTTCCGCCGGTAGATAGTTCCCGTGATGTACTTCTTTGATTAAGCCATCGCTGATCAAAATTCCACGGATGCCAGTCCTGATTGGGCCCGACGAACCCACTGAACGGTGGTACTGGCCGCGTGGATTGTACTTGACCATGGGGTGTCTGACCTTGATACTGAATGTTGTACTGGATGACCACACCTGGCGGCGAACCAGAAACCCAACCATGATTGCCTGTATTCTGAGGCCCCTGAGCTTGAGCTTGACCAGCAGCCGCCGGCGGTGGCTGAGCGGCATTGCGCGCAAATCTTCCTAAAACACGCGCAAGGGCATCATTCTCTGGTTGCTGCTGACCGCCAGCCTGATGAAATCCAAACAAGTTTGGGCGGGCTCCAGCTTGTGGTTGTTGTCGGACAGCTTGAGGCTGTCGTAATTGATTCTGTGCGAGATTGGTGTCCAGGACACTCTGTCGGCTACAAGTAACCGAGTAAACATCGACAAACGGAGTAGTGATACATCAGCAGAGAACTTACCACGTTGGGCAACTTTGTTGGCGTTCAAGCCACGAGCGTAAGCAATAGAAGTGAAAAATGTGTCCACATGGTAGTTTCTTTGGAGACATATTGGGTCCATCAGGTAAAGGTTGTGTCTCTGCTTGGGGGCCAGGTCTTCCTTGGTGATACATCTCCTCGCGACAAATGATGCAAGTGCGATCCGTCATGGCTGTCATTTCCTGCTCAGTCGCGTCGGGATATCGCTCATCCATATTACGCGTAGCTGCGCGGTATCGAATCAACGCGCGCAGCCTCGTAATGAATGAGCGTCCAGTGAGGTATACGTCTCTGATGATGTTTAATGGCAACCCGTACAGAGCCACGATGAACAAGAAGAATAGGAGATATGTTATGAGCTTGAGGAAGTCTGAGTCCGTGAAACTGAGATTGAGAAAAAGCGAGTGAAGTCCGAGTATTGACATACCAGTTGCTAGTTCGATGTAAAAGATCCACATGCTCTTGTTTTGCCAGGGAGGGGCATTCTCACCGCCTCTCTGTTGAGCTCGGCGGATATCGATGACGCAGATCAGATACTTTGCTATGACATTCATAGCGCTAGCCATGAGGATAGCATACTGTCGGATGCGTTAATAAGAAGCTTGCAGGAGTATTGTGCATACCTACTTCGTTCGCAAACATCATCATCCCGCCAACACCATTTTTGGTTGTGCTGTCGACAGCGAATGCGAACATGAATAAATCAACGGACCAAAGGATAGCGAATAAGCTGGTCATCCGTATGTGAAACAATATTGGTGGTCCAGGATAAGGGCGTTGGTCCATCTACCGTGAAACGATGCTCTGTAGCGGGGGTTCAGATAACAAGGGGAACAACGCACCCATTCAATGCGATCGGAAGATAGCCAGTGGAAAGATTTGACAAAGAGCAAGAATCCGAACATAAGAAGAAAAGGGATGTCGAAGTCATCTCGGAAGATAGTGAAGGCAAGGAGTGATTCAGTCACAAAGAACCAGAGACGGTCATAAAGACGCTAGATTGGTCATTAGACACGACAAATTAAACAAGTGTGAACGGTGGTGGGATACCTCGATTTCCTGTGGCCTGAGAGAACCAAAGAATAGACGACGAGCACATTGAGCGCAGAGTAACGCGACCAAGAGTCCGAAATTGGCGAGGATCTAAAGAGAGTCAAGATGGGGAAAAATACGCTGATTGAAGACGAATACTAACCAGAACACTCCGATTGCTCTTGGAAAGATGGATAGCAAGGGAGTAGAAATTGCTATGTCTCCTGAGGGCACTGGCGACAGTGGCAGAGACAGCAATGGATGATATAGAAGCGTAGAGTAGCATCTTATGCGAACTCAGCGAAGTAAGCACTCCATTTTCTCTTGTACGGAATGCGTCATTCCATGGCATGGTGGTTGAGATCGACCTTGCTCTTCCTTGGACACGTCCGAATTCTCACGCATTACTAACTTGGGAATCGCTTGACTTGTTTATTTGTCATCATGTCACATCTAGTACTGGAACGGCACTACGGATCTGCACAGGCAGACAGCTGCAGAGCTCCAACCCGTAGCATGAACCCCCGGATTAATGCAAGCGAGACGGCGAAAAGAGGTAGGAGGAGGTCGTATGGGGGGTTTCCCCGTTGACGTGCTCAAACGCGGCCCATCGTCGCAGACGGACGATGGGGGAGGTGCGACGCCATTTCGGCACGTGCATTGGTGTCAATGGTGTCGTCGTGCGTATTTGCAGCAAGGGCGCACGAGAGACGAGGACGGTGACGTGGTTGCGTTGGTCGAGCGTATTTGCGCATCAAAGGAGCTTGCTTGGGACGATGGTTTTGCTGGGAGGGGCTTACGGGCAGTTCGACAGCGTCGAGGGACCTTGGACGTGCAGTTTCCGTAGTGTTCGGCAGCTGCTAGAGGCGAGGGAGCGAGGTGATGGCAATGTTGTCGATTGTGCGCGCAGTTGCGTGACAGATGAAAGACTGCACGAAGATCGATGTGCGTCTCCAACAATAGCAAGGGCACGTGCATCGAACTAGGTGAACGAACGGTGGGGGACGAGCGCTCGTGTGCTGCTCCAGCCGGAGTGACGAAGCGCTCTACTGCCCACGTTCTGCATGCGACTTCAACTCGATCAAACAATTTACGAAGAGGGGAGTCAGTGTGCAAGGGATTCGTTGGCTGCGACCGTCGGTCATCCCTCTCCAAGGATTAGGACCCCATATGACCTATTCTCGAGATGGTGCGCGCATTGGACGAACAAGGGCCCAAGGGGACGGGATGGGCGTGCGGTTTCGAGGGTGCAAAAGCTCTCGTCAGGAGGGCTACCGCTACCCCGATCGTCGCCCTTCCAGAGCCGTGGAGGTAACTTCCAACTGTAACACTCAAAGGGAGTGGAAACCTCCAAGCGGTTGGTGTCGTACCAATAGGAGAAGGGGGTAGGGAAGGGAAGGAGGCTTCTTATCAGCAAAAGCCATTGTCAGGAGGACGATCCCATGGGCCAGCCAGGCGTTTGAGTTCCTTTCGGGTTGCTCGCCTACGCTTCTTTGCGGTCCAGTCCCTCGCCATGCACAGATGCGGTATTCGATAAGCAACACTGATGAAGCTTGAAGCTCCCAGTCAAAAGTGACAAGAGGCTGGTAGAGGCTGGTAGAGGCGCGAATTAGGTGGAACGAGGCTGGTAGAGGCTGGTAAAGGCTGGTAGAGATTGGCTGTTAAACTTTTCGTGCTCTGGTTGTATCACAATTTTCGAATCCAAAATGATACAAACGGAACAACGCCGTGCAACGAAACAGGCAACGAAGCAGGCGCAGCACAGCTGCATAAGGTAATAACATCGTGCAGCCACCCCTATCAATACCTCGAGTGTATACTCGACCCTTGTCATTGCCCTCGGAATACTGTGACAGATCCTAGACTCTAGTACACTGCTTCCCACTGCTTTCTATGCCTAAAGACACGTCCAAGAAGAAGTTCCTCTGCGATTGCAAGGCAAAATGCTCGGGAGTGCCAACAGAAGTTACTCGGGCAGCCTTCCGTTGGCATGAAAAATACCGCGTCGTGGCAGGATCATCTACCCCCCCTTCTCTAAGACAGTTACGACAGGAAGCTGGAATACCTCATGGTCACGGTATACGTCGACAGCAAAGCACGAATAGGCAAACCGAGTCTCAGGCTTCTGAGAGTCATACTCGGGACTCTGACCCCCGGGCCCAGGCTGAAAGCTTGAAGCTTGAAGCTTGAAGAGCAAATGGGCCCGGTCACAGACCGT
The DNA here is from genome assembly GCA_038091575.1 of Leccinum subgranulosum. Classification (NCBI taxonomy): domain Eukaryota; kingdom Fungi; phylum Basidiomycota; class Agaricomycetes; order Boletales; family Boletaceae; genus Leccinum; species Leccinum subgranulosum. The sequence continues at coordinate 17,519 of JBBPOS010000064.1, read as the reverse complement.
GTGTGGCACGACTTCAGAAGTCGCGCTATCATAGGACGCGTTCAGCACCACCATATCACGATGCTTCGCTCGTTGCTCATCGACTTCACCAGAAGTCCATGGAACGACAGTGCTATAACGACATACAGTCCGCCGGCTTTGCAACAAACCTATCATTAGAGACATGAAGGCAGTCATTCGACTACAACAACTTTCACTCTGTATCTTGGTCAATCTTGATCCCACGAAAGCAAGTCAGTAATACCTGTGGAACCTGTGTTGAGAACGTATCGCATCAATGTTGGCCCATCTACAATTAGGAAGAAAGAAAAAATTGTGCGCACTGACGGTCGCATGTGCAGTTACGGATTATCGCTCACAGCGCCAAACGATCCCTTCTGTCTTATCTTAGTTGATATCGCTACACCTCTAACCGGTGGGTTGAACCTCTTCAATCTTTATTTTGTCACGGAACAAATGAGAAGACAACTCTATTGCTCTGTTTGTGCTTGTTGTCAAGAGACGATATGTCCAGGTAACTAACACTTGTTACCAGGGTCACCGTTTCATTCAATTTTACCGCTTGAAAATCTGTTTACAGTATTGAAGCTCTGCACCAAAGGTGATCCGTAGAAAGGCCACCCCTATTGTTACGGAGATGTGTGGGACATGGAAAACTTGTGATAGTACGAGCCTTCTTAGGGTGCGTCTCCTGCGTTTGGACTGGACGCCTCACACCAAGTCCGAGCGCTTGATTCATTTCCAGTTTGGCACGAGATACGGTGTCGGCATCCTCATCGTGTTGTTCGGGAGCCTCTGGCTCAATAGCGCCCACGCACTCTCCTGAATTCAGGGTACCGGCGTGTCCCATACGTTACGCTTTGATATTTCTTGTGCGCTGATAAAGCAGTTTGAAGGCTTGCACGAGTTCGAAAGAACTGCAGACGATGCCATTCATGGTTCCAACTTCAAGTTGGTTCCGACCACTGGCAGACGTGACCCGAACAAAGTTCAACGGGTGACTAAGCAAGTCTGGAATAGTTCCCACCAATCACAGATCTGCGGTAACACATTGAACTTGCTAACCAATTTTGTGTTCTCCCGATTCCGTTGGCTTCGTTTTAACTTGTGGGCATTGAATGATTCAGGGCACTAAAAGCGACTAGATTTTCTGTCTCCCGCATCTGACGTGGCAAGATTGTTGGCTGATTACTCGCTGTGAGTAACTTAGTACGCAATTGAACCATATGTAAAGAAGGCGTCCTAATTGGCTGTGCCTAGCTCGAACAAAAACGGGACATACTGTATAGTTTTGGCTCAGCCAATAGGAGGTTACGCAATGGTAAGTCCTTTCCTTTTCAGCGTCCCACGCATTGGACAACTCTTTTTTTTGTCCTCCAACTTAAACCCCAGATTTTCCAGCCAATTCCAGCCAATTCTCATTGATGTCTACCAGCATCAATCAATCGTTGGGGTTGCGCCGACGAAATAATGCGGACTCCACGTCTGCTCCAAAGACGAGAGGAATTAATAACATTGATATTAAGCAAAACGACATCCTGGGCACCTTCACTTATCTCAAGAGTGTTCTCATTGTGTCCGTTCTGGCAGTGTCTGTGTCTGCACTTTTTTGGTTTCGTTCACGCGTTTCGCCGACTTCAACCTTCAACCATTACGCCGTTTGCTCGCGCTCTGACACAAGGATATACACCGTCGAGGAAGCCAGTCCCACTGTTCAGTGTTTAGTCGTCAAAGACAAGTTCATCGTCGATACCGGCTCTCTCGGTGCTTTCTAGCGTTATGGTTTTCGTATCTTGCCTAACTCACAACTACCTACATATCCCAGGAGAAATCTTGGCTCGTTGGAATGGTGCCCATCATTCCGGACTAGTATTGCAAATTCGATACATCGACGACCAGTCGATCGTAGTACCCGGACTGAGTGGTTAGTACACTCTAACTACTACTTTAGACAAGAGTCCAAGTGACAAATACTACATAGACTCTCATGCACACACGTTGTGGTACGGGGCCAATCAGCAGCTTCCCCTAGAGGTTGGCAAGTCGATTAATGGTGGGCATCAATTACAAAATGAACTCTCCGCTCATTCTTGTTCTCGTAGAAACCGTCGCCCTCGTCAGAGACTATATCTTGATGCATCCGGACGTCTATCACAATACATCCAAATTCATAGAAGGTTCGGGATGGGACCACACTTCCTGGCTTGTGGAGGAGTGGCCTACTGCGGTATGTTTTATCAGGGTATACTTGAAAAATCCATGACACTCCTTTGGTTTGTAAAGGATGCTCTGGACAATGATCCGGTTATTCGCGGGAGACCGGTGGTACTTCAGAGCAAGGATGGTCATGCCTTGTGGGTATCCAAAACGGTGCTCCAGCAGAGTCACGGTTCTCTAGTGGAAGATGTGGAAGGAGGTGTCATAATTCGTGATACACATGGGGAACCCTCTGGTTCGTCGGGTCCGCTGACTGTTTGTTTGATACTATTTCACATTTGCCAGGTGTATTGCTCGACAATGCACAACAGTTAGTGAAGAGACCTACTCCAACAGAAGATGATCTTCGCCAGAATTTTGCAATAACTGTGAAGGACGCCCTGTCAATGGGTTTGACATCTATACATGACGCTTGTCTTCGACCGGAATCACTGGAATTTTTTGAGAGGTACCATTTCAGTGTGCTATAATAGTTGGAGGCTCAACGTTACACCCGCAATTAAAAGACAGGCGTCCGAGGGTTTACTTCCTGTAGGTATAAGATCTGCTTTCCCTTTATGGTGTTATCATTTTCTGTCCAGATCCGACTATACGGAATGCGTCTCTTCAGCGAGGCCGACCATTATTGGGGAAATACTTCGAAACCGATTGTCAACGCCGGAAACGGACGCTTTAATGTTAGAAGCGTCAAAATATTTGCGGATGGTATGGCAATGTTACGTTCACGTAGATCCTGTATATCTTATGCTTGCTAGGTGCTTTAAGGTCTGGTGGGGCAGCGGTAAGCACCGCATACATGAGTGCTTGCAATTTCTGACGACAGTTGAATTCAGCTTTACGAACCTTATCATGACAATCCGAGTACAAAGGGGTTTATGCGCTTAGATGAGAAGATCCTGCATAATGTCGTCCCTCGGTTTCTGAAAGATGGGTGGCAAGTGGAGAGTTTCTTCTCAAAGTCGCAAGTTTCTACTTTCTAAATCTTCATTCAAATCACCAGAACATCCACGCTATTGGAGACTACGCAAACAGTGTAGTGTTGGATGCCTTCGAGGCTGCTCTCAAGGATGTCGATGTTACAATGCTGAGACCTCGGCTTGAACATGCTCAGATACTAAGAGAGGAAGACATGATTCGTATGGGCAGGTTGGGTGGTGCGTCATCCTTGTCTCAATGCTAGATCAAGTATGTTTATAGCTTCCTTGCATCGCAGTGATTGCAAGCGTGCAACCTACTCATGCGTGCGTCACCTCTCCGGTCCTTGCGACATAGCTTGACCCATACACTGTATAGCACCAGCGATATGTGGTTTGCCGAAGATCGTCTTGTATGTGATGGGTGGGAATCCTCATTCTCCTCGCTTATTTCGCTCGCCACAGGGACCTGAGCGAGTGAAAGACCTGTATGCCTTTCGCTCCCTCCTAGATCACGGTTCTCGGCTTGCCCTCGGCTCCGACTTCCCGGTGGAAGACATGAACCCCCTCTCTGGTTTCTATGCGGCAGTAACGAGGTTATCTCCTGAAGGCACTTCTCCCAAGGGGCCCTCTGGCTGGTGAGCAATGATGCAGAATGATGTGCATGTGTAATTTAATTGGCTGTCAGGTTCCCGGAGCAATGTCTGAGTCGTATTCAAGCGTTAAGAGGTGTGTTTCGTGGTATCTCTTGCTCACCTCCATGGTGTCTCATGTCAGAGGTGATAGGTATGACTATCGACCCCGCGTATGCTTCCTTTACAGAAGAAATACTCGGGTCAATCACCCCCGGCAAACGTGCAGACTTTGTCGTTCTCTCTCGTGATATCATGACGATTTCGCCCAACCAAATACTTGGAACGCGGGTACAGGCGACTTTCATCGACGGAGAACTCGTATATGGCCATCTGTAAGGACCAATCGTGTATTCATCATCGGGTTCGGTTCCCGGTATGATATATGATCATGGACGGAGGTCCGATTGTGTTGTCGGATGCAATGCTATTTATATAACGGTCAATGGGTCACTACATGGTCACTACATAACTTAGCATACATTGACCATTTCGGGAGTCGCCGAGTTTATTGCCACAGACGCGTCCGAGTCGCGTCTTGACCTTGGATCGAAACCTTGACATCCCAGAAACGACTCACACCGGCTGTAAGCTACCATGCCCTCGTCCCAATCCCCTGTCTCTGGGGAGAAACGCAAGCGTCCTGTGGATCAAACCAGTCGAAAAAGGCTTGCACTCGAGAGCCCCGGTGGTCCCCAAGCCAGTGCAACTGACCGTGCTAGTGGAAACTCCAAGGAACAGTACTGGATGGTGCAATGGTATTTCAATCCCGACCTCATTAATACACGTTTGTATGATGTCACTTTTAATAGGCGGAAGCCTCAGTACAAGAAGCACAAGACCTGGGATGGTGATGCAGTTCTCGTGCTGAATGGCGCGAAGGGAACCATGTACGATCTAGAAGGCAAACTGTATGCGGCTCTTTCAATATCCACGACCGCAGGCTAATTGTATCTTTGTATCTTCTTACAGCATTGGCGCCGGCTCTCTGAACGCCCCCGGAGCAGAGGAAGGCGGAGAGTATGTATTCGGGGGTAAAGAGATTGGGATTGATAACTCTATTTCAAAGGCGAACTATCTATCTGGAAAATGCTTTGGTCGTGGCCTCAACATGACTTCAAGCACCACCACCCCTTCTACATTATCTATCCAGAAGCAGTTCAGTCCGCTGAAGCCTTCGAACCTTGCAACTCCTTATAAGACGCCCACGAGGAAGGTCGTAGCTTTGCGACCTGTCAATCTGCTCTCCGGTCTGTCAGATACAACCGCGCAAGAGCCTCAAGGATCAAAGTCATGCTGGACCGTAAATTGGTACGCATATAAGACAGTTACATGATCATACCGGTAACAGTGACCTAGGCGCCGTCCTCAAGCCAGAAAACATAAGACGTGGGATGGAGATGCATTCGTCCAGCTGGTCGGAAATCAATTGACTGTGATTTCCGAGAAGGGTAAAATGTTTGGATTCTTGACTCTCACTCTTTCTTGTACTGAGGGCATGCCTGGACACAGAATCGGACGTAAAGACTGGGATGGTCTCCCACTCCAGAGCGGATACTGCTTTTATGTTGGGAATAAGGAGATTTCGTTAGATTCACCCATCTCATCTTCGAAATTGCCATCGATTACTGGTGTCGAAGAAGAAACAAAGGATCCTGCCGATGTTAACTGGGACAGGTCGCCGCCAACTTCTCCAGTCGTCCTACAACAGAAGCATTTGTCGAAGAAGGAAAATATCCATCAGGCGCAAGTCTCCAAGAGCTTTGTTCCGCCCACGTCATTCTATGGCCAGCTTCCTAAGAAACGGCTCAATGATCCCTTGTAATCAAATATCTTGAACTGATTAGCTTTTATTAACACTGATTCTAGGCATGATCCGGATGCTGATGGTGCAGTGGTCATGAAGGCACCGAGTAAAGAACACGCAGAAAGACTTAACAAAAAGTACCGAGGTCTTTTAACGCTTTGATCCAAACTAACATATCTACGCTAGGGACGTGCCTATCATTCCTGTTGTTATTGACCCTGTTATTGCAAAGCATTTACGACCTCACCAAATCGAAGGTTGCTTTTTCAGTCAAAGGGATAAACACGATACTGATTTTCAGGTGTCTGCTTCTTGTACGAGTGTGTCATGGGTTTCCGCAAGCACGAAGGTCAGGGTTGCATCCTCGCAGATGAAATGTCAGCTTTCTTTCTTCCGTTGTTCCATTTACAAATGTTGACTATTGAAATATTTCAGGGGTCTCGGGAAGACACTGCAGGTATATACCAATGTCTCATCGAGTCTTCGTCGCTGATTCAAGATAGACCATTGCGCTGGTTTGGACGCTGCTCAGTAAGATCACACGTAATTCAATTCTCAGGTATTTGACGTCTGTACAGAACAAAACCCTTACGGCGGTGGTGTGGGTGTCATTGGGAAGGCATTGATTGTTTGTCCAGTGTCACTCATTAATGTGAGCTTGAGTGGTGGAAACGAATAACAATTGCTGAAGCTAGTTTCAGAATTGGCGCGCCGAGTTTCGCAAGTGGTGGGTTACAGCAGGTAACATAGCACCTAGACGACCACCTGACTACCCTTACTAACCAGGTTGGGTCGTGACCGCGTCGGTGTTTTGGCCGGGGACAAGGACAAGTCCCAGATCAAACAGTTCTTGAACTCGTACGTAAAGTATGTTCCAAAGGTTCCCGATTCTTAATGCCGTTTTAGACGCATTCATCAAGTCCTCGTAATCGGTTACGAGAAATTGAGGAGTGTGATGTGAGTGGCAAGCAACTGTCCTTTCAATCAATTGGTGAAACAGCTCGATAGAAAAGACCTCGCATTTTGCAAGTGAGTGAAGAGGTCACTTTCGTGTGGTCCATACCTTAACTTTCAATCATCAGTCCTCCGATCGGCTTAATAGTTTGTGACGAAGGTTCACCAACTCACTAGTTGTTAATCCAATTCTTAAAGTCTCGAAATAGGTCACAGATTGAAGTCTGCAAATAACAAGACATCTACAATGTTCAAGGCACTTCGTACGCCTCGGAGAATAATTCTCTCTGGGACGCCTATCCAAAACGATTTGAGTGAATTTCACGCTATGGTGAGCTTCCTGCAGTTTCTAGCGTGTCGGTATTGAAAAAACGGGAATCGTATAGGCCGATTTTTGTAATCCTGGTCTGCTTGGTTGGTGCCGCACCACTTCCCACGCGTCTGGTTGATTGACCTCGATCCAGATGACTACAATACATTTCGACGGGTATACGAGGCTCCCATTTTGAAGAGTAGGGCACCTGATCGCACTGCAAAAGAACTCGAGATCGGAGAAGCACGATCGGCCCAAGTGAGTCTATTGCAATATCATCTTCCCACTTGTTTTATTTGACATGAGTAGCTATCTACTATCGCAAAGAGCTTCGTTCTGCGACGTGAGGCAACTATCTTGAAAAATTATTTGCCACCCAAATGTCAGTATCCGTCGTTTCTCGCTCCTCTCTGTTGACTTGCAGCGCAGATGAGTATGTCGTATTTGTGACCCCATCACAGTTGCAGCTCTCCATATTTGCCACAATCCTCAAGCCAGAGAAGTTGGACACTTTGGTCGAGGGGTCGACTGCCGAGTCTCTTGCCCTTATCGGAATGCTGACAAAAGTCAGCAATAGCCCGGTCCTACTGAAAGCTCAGCTTGATAAAGCCAAAACGTCCAAACGAGGGCACGAGATACGCCCAGGCATTATAGAAGCAGTGCGACTTCTTCCAGAACGAGCACAAATTGAAGACTTTTCTCTCAGTGGTAAACCTAGCCTCGCTTGCATGACACAGGATGGTGACACGCATTACAGGCAAGCTGACAGCTTTGGCAAGCCTTCTTGCAACACTTCGACAGGTATGTAAGTCGAATTATATGTGTCGAGCGGGACCTCAAGCAACGAACAGTACACAGAGGAGAAATGCGTCCTGGTGTCCCACTATACTTCTACTCTCAACATTCTCGAAGTCTTCTGCAAGAAGAAATCCTATACCTATTTGCGATTAGACGGGTGAGTAAGAGCAAGTTCCAGTTCAAAACCTCAATGTCATGATACAATTCCAGACAAACCCCGGCTGCGAAGAGACAAGAATATGTCAATACCTTCAACAAGTCTTCTCAGCGAAGCCATTGTCAGTTCCTCTTCGAACAAGTAATTGTGTGTGCTAATATGATCTACAGTCTTGTTCCTGCTGAGTTCCAAAGCGGGTGGTGTAGGACTTAATCTTATCGGTGCCTCACGGTTGTGCCTCATTGACTCTGATTGGAATCCAAGGTCAGGCCTGCTTATTGCAATTAAGGACGAGGCTAAAACTCATATTTTTTTCTTCAGCCATGACCTACAATCAATGGCTCGAATACACCGGTCCGTCGGGTTTAGCCTTGCTCCTCAGCTCGATAACCATTCAATGAGACAGCGATGGTCAACGACGACCAGTTTTCATATACCGATTCTTGACGGCTGGGACTATTGACGGTGAATTTGTTCAGTATTCCCTGACTGCAATCTCACAGCTTCCTACGCAGAGAAAATCTACCAACGGCAAGTCACTAAGATTGGGTTGAGTAACTGTTCGTGGCACATGCGTTTAATCGTGTTTTCACTAAATTTATTCCCCCAGCCCTTATGGGAAATGTAAGGCGATCGCTCTTCGTCCTCTGACCTACTAATTTTTCACTCAGGAAACCCCTGGATCCAAAGCGGATTCTTTCACCCGGAGAGATGTGGGTTACTTTCTAACCAAACTAAGCGACATATTTGATTTAAGTTAGCTTCGGGACATCTTCCGCATTCAACCCGATACACCTTGCAATACCCACGACCTCTTGGATTGTGAGTGTGGTGGCCAAGAGTTGCCTGTTGACAGTGTGGATGCGAATATCAAACTGGAGGGAAATGCTACTGAAGGGAACGATGACTGTTCCGAACAAGGATTTATCAACGCATCTCAGGTTAACCCAGTCCAACTCGACAAGGCGGAGAAGGCGGTGATTAAGCTTCATTTTAAATGATCAAAAAAAACTCTTGCTAACATGTCCACCAGGAGATTCGAAAGAAGAGGGCCGAGCTTGCTGCACTTGGGGAATGGACTCATATCAATTGTCTGCGACGCCACGTTCATCACGATGTTCACGACGATGTCCTACGACGCATTCTTTATTTTGCAGGTGACGATGACATGGACCAGGTCGACCCACCCGAGTCACAATCAAGATTGGGCGCGTTATTGACCTTGGTTGACCTTGAGAACGTCGCGGCAGTGGATGAGAAACACACCTTGCCATCCGTGCGGGATGTCCCAGGGGGGACTGTCTGCTTCTTATTCGAAAAGATATCGACGTCGTTTCTGGAAGACGCTGGCACCAAGGCTGGTTAAAGAGCCTAAAGGCGCAATCCTCCACTTTCAGGTCATATGGACTAGTTAACTTACTGGAATTCAGACGTATACTTTGCTCAATTGCTTCCACTACATAGGTACAACATCATGAATCCATTCCTAGGTGAAGATGTACTCTATCGGTCTAATAGATGTGCGGGTGCGGTTTTGCGACTGCGAGCGAGCAACGGGAAAACATGCGATCGTGATCTGAGGAGCTCCAGGTCCTCGTCAACAGCACTGATTTTCGTCAGGAGCATGGCTATCTCGTTCTCCTTCAGACCGTACTCTCGAAACTTTCGTGCCCTGGACTTGATCGAGTCCCACCGGGGGTGAACTCCCGCAAGATCCAGCAACTTCTGGAACAGCCCCGTCAGCCAGCTAACCCTCTCGTACGTGAAACCCAATCCACAGCCATGGGCAATGAGAAGGTCGTGGACCACCTGCCGAGAAGCGAAATATCGTTCGTGGAATAATGGATTCGAGGTTATACAAGCCTGACCGACAGTGTGGATCCCGCAATCTGCGAAGTGAGAATGGTTGTCCGGCCACCAGTCCACCATGCTTTCCTCGTGTTCGAGATGAGTGACGACGAGGGCAACGGGGACTTTCTTGTGGCAAAGGAAGTCGTGGAATAGCAGGTAATTCTGTTGCATACTGACGGTGATCCTGCCTTTCTGTATACAGAATAACAGCAAGCTGATGCCCCCGGTCTCGGACAAGTACGAGACGAGACGATAGGCCTTGAAGATGGCGCCAATGAGGCAATCGGAGTCCCTAAGCTTGTCAGGCTCGTTCAAGCCAACAGTGTCGAATATACGAAAATCCCGCCCTTGGATCGTGACTTCGTATGCTTTAGCGTCCAGGGTGCAGCTCGAGGCGCTAGACGACGTTTTTGCTACGTCCTGGCCCATGACGAGGTTGATGACCGAGCTTTTCCCGGCCCCCATTTCTCCAAAGAGCACAATGTTGGACCGGTTCTGCATCGGCTGAGGCTCGCTGGTCAGCGGCATCGGTAAAGTCTGAGAGACATCAGGTCTGGTTAACACAACATTGGGGATGGATTCTGACCCTGCTCCTGTTCGATAGTGCCATATTCTCTTCATCCCAGGGGGGCGCACCCGCAACGGGAGCGGTGGCAGAGTGCTTCAAGTTGGCCATGATCGTTCTACTGAGACGAAGAGTGCGATAGAAAATAAAAGGTCCGGGAGGGACAAATGTGCCAGGAGGGGCAGGGGTACAGCGGGTGAGGAATGGGTCGAGTGTCCAGTCTAGGTGATATATCAGAGTCTCAGCGCGGTGGGCAGTACCTGTGGATGCCACTTAGATCGATCGTCCTCGCCCCATCACTCGTGGATCAAGAACACCAGTCAGCTATTTTTTCTGTGCCCTGGCACAACACCTCGTTGGTGTCTGCAGGCCGGAGTATATCATTTTGCGGCACAAATGTACGCCTGCATTAGTGTCTGGCACATGTTCGCAATTTCAGATTCGGAAGGGGCCGAACTGCCCATCTTTTTCCGCGTACTCAAATAGTGATTTTATATTTGGAACATATTGCGCGTAAAATCAGCTGCCAAGTAACTACTTGATTCTATATCATTTACTCGGGAAAAAAGAGAGAGAACTCATAACAAATTTCGGGACATAGCGTAGGAAGTCAACTAGGAGACGTAATCAATTGTGGACTCGGATTGACTCTTCGGGCTGTAATGTGCGATGTCAAATTCGTATGTGGTTGGTCTGCACCGTACGGCTTTTCCAGTGGCGCAGAGTGCGTAGAGTTAAGAGGAGGCTTCTTCTGTTCATTCAAGTCGCGCGAGACCGGTTCCGTCGCGGGCTCGTTCGCGGGCTTGTTTGTGTCCTTGCTCTCCTCTGGCGGGTCACCAGGTACGTGCCGCGGGGGACTGGCCTTTTTCTTCACCCCATCCTTTCCTTGTACCCGTCCGGCCTTTTTCTTCACCCCACCCTCTCCTTGCACCCGATCGGCGGGAGGCTCCGGCGGGGGACCAGGTTCGTGCAGCGGGGGACTGTTTTTCTCCTCCTCTTTCTCCACCCCATCCGCTCCTTGCACCCGATCGGTGGGAGGCTCTGGCGGGGGACCAGGTTCGTGCGGCAGAGGACTGTTTTTCTCATCCTTCTTCACCCTATCCTCTCCTTGCGCTCCATCGGTGGGAGGGTCCTTCGTCTCCGGATCACCTTTCTCCATCATCTCTGCAATCCTCTTTGCGGTATCAGGATCCAATTTGCAGCGTTGCGTTAACACCTTCAAAACATCCTTCTTTTTTGGGCTCCTATGCTTCGCGATGAAACTTCTCATTCCCTTCCCAAGCTTACCGAACCAGGATTCAGCTTCCAACATAAAGGCATCGTTTTTGAGGGCGCAGTCTTTGAGAAGTTCGCGAATCTTCTTCTGCGACTCCGTGAACTTGAGATCCTCTCCAGGAGTATCGTCCCTCACTGCTGTGATACAGGCATGGCCATCGCTCTTGATCCCATAGTGCTCTATATGGTTCTTATTTCTCCTCCACCAATCCTCCATTTCTTCTTCCCTCTCGAGGCCGGTGAAGACGAGCGCTATGGGTACCTTTGTGCTGCAGAGACACTCACAAAACAACCGGTAGTTGCTCTGCGTAGTCGCCGTTATTCTTCCCCCGCGCATGCAGAATAGCAAAAGGTGGATGCCGCCAGCGGCACTAAGCTTCATGATAAGTTCGTACGCCCTTTCGATGGCCTTCAGATAGCCATTTACCCCATACTGGGGTTCCTCGAGGCCGATGGTGTCGAAGATGGCAAAATTCAAGTCATCGAAGGGGATGATGTATCGTGTCGATTGCATCGTGCAACCTTCAACGTTGGATGAAACCTCCGCAATGTCACTTTGAGCGATAAGGTTGATGACGGAACTTTTCCCGACGCCAGTTTCACCGAAAAGCACGACATTGATGGTGGAGAGCTGCGTCGTGGGCGAAGTATCTGTATGAGTCAACTATCCATGAGTTCTACTAGATAACCGTCGTTCCCTCGCACAATACCAGCTAGAGTTTGAGGTTCGGAATCGGATTTCTTCACATCGCCTGGTGTGTTTCGTAGGGGTTTCAAAAATCGAGAAGGATGTATCCCCTAAACCAAACGTAACAGACGAAAATCAACGGGGGTATAGCGACCACTTATGACAATAAAATGTGACCTTAAAGGTGTAAAGTCGATCCATGGTAGTGAGAACGAAATTGTAGTGGAGGACGAGCTAAAGGAACCCTCTTCTCCACAACTTGGGTGGTGGGGGATGGATGCGGAAGGGTGAACCGAAGGTTTTGGCAAACAACGTTGCCTCATGGCCGATCACGCGGTGGCTACTTAACACGCTGATGTCGGACGACGCCCATCTTAGAGCGCCGAGTGACAAACTGGTGCCACGCAGACTTGCCGTGGTATCAGCAGAGTCGAATTGCAAAGGGATCCACTCGTATTGTCGGTTTCCACGGATGCCCATGAGCTGGTACATCCTTTTCCTCGGAAAAAAATATAGTTTGCCAGCTAGGACCTGGACAATTCTGAGCGTCTGAAACGGAGCAAGGGTGGGGCGCATCGGATAAGCCTTGCCTATCTTCGGATTAGTATTGCAACGTGTTGCACGACTCATCGATGAAATGCCTCATGGAGCAAGCAAGGCTAGCACCGTCTGGGTCTTGGTGACGTCAACGGGGTCATGAATCATGATGGGTAGGATCATTCGACGTACCTAGAAAGAAAAAATCACTTTACAAAGGATGCAAACCCGCACACACTGTGCGCAACTGCTTATCTGCATCACTGCCAGTGGTTCACAGCCGGTAATGTTTCATGTCACGATGGGTTTGTCGCCGAATTTTCGCACGCCCACGACAAGGTTAGCGGGAACTTCCCACTAGGATGCTGGCAATTCCATTCGTTCACTACACATTTGAAGTAAACGCCGATTGGATACAAGTAAGTTCGAAAATTACGATACTTACAGTATTATTCTAATTCCTAGTGCTTAACCGTAGCCAAATGATACGTGTCTTGCTTGCTTTCTTCGTGTCTTGCTGCACCGCAGTTCTGTACACTACAGTCTTACGGTAATGAGATTCTAGGCGCCGCATCAGACTGACAGTCGCCTCGTGGGGGAAGCAAGGCCGGGGAACCGGCTCCTCAAGGCTTAATGAAACCAACCATATCCTGTTTTGGACGCCGAGTTGTTCGTCACGCCGAAGCAAAATCAAATCCCCTTGGGAGCGGTGGTTTTACCACATCTCGTGATGTTTATTCTGATACGATGTTCGCTATCTGGGCCATAGTATAGCATTTTTCGGGATCCGTGATGTGGTTGGTCCTTAGTGAAGGCTACCCAAGACTTATCAGTGCGTCACATTTTTATCACTGCATTGACGTGCCTTCAGACTGATGTGCACGATGCCGGTGGTCGCACACCAATATCATCCACTGTGACTGCACAGTCGATGTTTGCGTGCCCTGGTCCACATGTTGACATCAAGCCCTGTTCTGAGCAAGCACTCTTTGCTGGTCCTAAGTGGCACCGAAAACCCTTGTCGCCAATGGTCTGTCAAGTTCTACGATCATTTTCCCTGCAACGTAATCTGTATTTATATGATCTCTCTAGGAAGCATCAGGCCCCGTGTTAAACGTGATCGTCTTTGGAGAAGCTGGTGTCGGCAAAAGTTCAATCATCAACCTCGTCGCTGGCTCGCGAGTCGCAAAGACCTCTCCAGATGCAGCCGCTTGCACCGTCCACACTCATCCACACGATGTCATCGTCGACGGGAAAACATACAGGCTATGGGACACGCCCGGTCTCGATGGTGGTACTTTGGGACGTGTTCGGGCTGCCATTGCAGAAAGGAACTTGAAAACGTTTCTTCGAAAGCATCTCAGAAAGAACGACTTGTCTCTGTTGATCTACTGCATTCGTGGCTCCAGGGCTAAACGAGCGTTAGTCCGTCACTACCAATCAGTACGCTTGGCTACCCAAACACCTGAAAACCCCGTGCCCATGGTCATTGTCGTAACCGGACTGGAGAACGCGTTGGGAGATATGGACAATTGGTGGGAGAGGAATGCTGCCGACCTTTCGAATCATGGCATGGAATTCGTTGACCACGCATGCATCACTTCCATTGACGACGACTCTCGCGACCTTGAGCTTACTCGTACACGGCGAAGGCATTCGCAGGGCGCCATCCGGGACCTTGTATCCAGAAATTGCGTTCCTCGTGAACAGTGTGAAAGTACCACGCAGCACGCTCAGGCTGTCGAAAAGCGGGATGACCCAGGCAGATGGAATGGTGCTATCGGGAAGTATCTTGTGTCTAGTCTGCATTGGTTAAGGGCGGTGGCCCTGTTGGAGCATTGTCGACTGGACGTTTACAAAGACTAGTAACAGTAGGAAACCACCCTCGGAACGCGTCCCCACCCCACAGGGGGGGACGTCGAAACTAAGTCATCATATTTATGATGTTAATACAACCTACTGACCCTCCACGTTTGCGGATATGGCAACAAAATCTTAATACGTCGTTCTCTGCCCAGCACAACCTACTCAACAACAAAGACATCGGCGAATTTGACATACTCATAATACAAGAACCGTACCTCAACCACCTGGGCCTAACCACTGCCAACCGCCACTTTCGAGTATTATACCCATCTCTTCATCGTTCCAACCCTGATGCAAAAACGCGAGCGGTAACGCTCATATCTACCAAATTAGACACTAATGCTTGGACCCAAATTCCTTTTCCCTCGACAGACGTTGTGCTCGCACAACTAAAAGGTAACTTCGGCTCATATACCATATTCAACATATACAACGACGGCACCCACAACCGTACACTAAACGCGTTAGGGGAATACCTGGACCAAAACCCCGGCTCACTCTCCTCCCCTCCGCAGAACCATATGCTATGGCTCGGCGACTTCAACCGTCACCACCCACTATGGGAGGAAGAGCGTAATTCCCATCTACTTACTAATACACACCTAGAGCAAGCCCAACCGCTTATCGAGCTTCTCGCCGAAAACGGAATGGTAATGACACTCCCAAAAGATACTCCCACGCTGGAAGCGTTAGCGACCAAAAATTGGACTCGCCCTGATAACGTCTTTTGCACCGACCACACGGTAGAGTCCATAACCCAATGCTTCACCGACCCTGCTCATCGTGGTCCCTGCACTGACCATGTCCCCATCCTGACCACAATAGATCTGGTCCCTCCGACCATCAACCCGCCGCCCACTCGCAACTACAAGGAAGTCGACTGGAAGAAACTCAACAACACGCTTCGCAACGGACTTCACGAATTCCCGACCAACGTCCCAATAGTCACCGAAGAAGAGTTCCAGAGAACTGCTAAGGGAGTAACCGACGCTATACTACTTGCGATAGACCAACACGTCCCCCTCTCCCATCCCTCTCCCTTCATGAAACGCTGGTGGACTCACGACCTCACACAGATGCGTAAAGAGCTGAACAAACTGGCCAAATCCTCTCACGACATGAGGTACATCCCAGACCACCCCATCCATGAGGAACATCGGAAGCATCGCAACCGATACTCAGAAGAAATCAAAAAGTCGAAAAAGGATCACTGGCTAGACTGGCTCGAAAGTATCAACAGCGACGAGATCTGGATCGCAAATAAATACCTCAACGCCGAACCCTCGGACGGCAGCGCCGCACGCATACCCACACTTACCGTCAAAAAACCAGACGGATCAAGCGAGTTGGCCACGTCGAACGCGGAGAAAAGCAAGGCACTAGCCCGGGCCTTCTTTCCCCCCCCACCTGGTGAGGACTTCTTACCCAACGACTTCCGCTACCCAGACCCGCTACCAGATCCCACGGATATCACACGCAAGCAAGTCGAGCGCGCCATTTCAAAATTGAGCCCTATGAAAGCTCCTGGACCCGACGGTATCCGTAATATAATCCTCCAACGCTGCTCAAAGGTCCTAGTCCCCCATCTCCTTCGCCTATTTCGCGCCGTCTTTCTACTAAACACGTACTTTGACTCGTGGAGAGAATTCACAACGGTGGTGCTCCGCAAACCGGGAAAAGCCGATTACACCATACCTAAAGCGTATCGACCTATCGCGCTCCTCAATACGACTGGTAAACTCCTCACCGCCATAGTCGCTGACCACCTCTCCCACTTGATAGAGCATCATCAACTCATCCCCGGGACACACTTTGGAGGCCGGCCAGGCAGATCAACTACCGACTCGTTGCATCTACTCGAAGCAACAGTCAAAAACGCCTGGCGCGTGGGTAAGGTAGTATCAGCTCTCTTCCTTGATATCGAGGGCACGTTTCCCAATGCGGTCACATCTCGTCTACTGCACAACATGCGTAAACGGAGGATCCCCCTCTCCATTATCTCGTTCACCCGCAGACTTCTACAAGATAGACGTACGAGACTCTCATTTGATGGATTCTTCTCGGACTGGATGCCCATCATCAACGGCATCGGACAAGGGGACCCACTGTCCATGGTCCTATACATCGTCTACAACGCGGACCTAGTGGAAGTAGCCAATAAGAAGTCGGAGCTGACCCTTGCCTTTGTAGACGACACCGCCTTCCTAGCAATAGGAAAAGACTTCCACGACACCCATAAAATATTAGAAGATATGCTCGAGAGGCCGGGCGGCGGTTACGAATGGTCTAATCATCACAATTCTCGTTTTGAGACGTCGAAATTCGCACTAATCGACTTCTCCCTCAGCAAAACGAAAGAAAGACCTCCAATAACCATCAGAGGTATAACCATCACACCCACCGACTCTCACCGCTTCCTAGGAGTCCTAGTCGACGAAGAACTTCGGTGGAAGAAACACATCAACTTCGCCATTGGTAAAGGAACTGCATACGT
This sequence comes from Leccinum subgranulosum, assembly GCA_038091575.1. Classification (NCBI taxonomy): domain Eukaryota; kingdom Fungi; phylum Basidiomycota; class Agaricomycetes; order Boletales; family Boletaceae; genus Leccinum; species Leccinum subgranulosum. The sequence goes on along the minus strand of JBBPOS010000064.1, from coordinate 451 downwards.
CATGCAACTGAGACGTATAGCGAGATCCGCACACGGTGTCCCAGTACCCCTGGCCCGCCAACTCTACACAGCGGTAGCCCTCCCCAAGATGCTATATGCCGTTGATCTCTGGTTTAAACCCATTCACTCCGCCCATGTTGACGCACCCAACAGAGGATCCATCGGGACTGCCAAACGGCTAGCGAGAGTCCAACGGCTCGCAGTGATCGCACTCACTGGCGCTATGCGCACCACGGCGACTGACGTTCTAGAAGCGCATGCCAAACTCATGCCGATAGACCAACGCATCCAAATGTCCTGTCATCGTGCGGCACTGCGCATGCCAGCGGCTCTCCCGCCGACGCATCCTCTACACCCGTTGCTGAGACGCGCAGCAAAAAGCTACGTAAAGCATCATCGTTCATCACTCCACTACCTCACCCACTCCTTTGACATAAAACCAGAACTCATC
>JBBPOS010000063.1:0-86350 GCA_038091575.1 Leccinum subgranulosum | reverse complement strand
GGGAAATATATGCGGTAAGTGGAATTGGCTGCAAGTATTAGACTTGTACGTACTGCAAACTGTACGCTATGTCCCGCCCTCGTCGTCGGCCACACCCACTCCCGCTCTCGCCCCGCCCCGCCAGTTTCGACCACGAGTCCCTCGTTCGCGCCCGCCCATCCCGCGACGTTCCCCTCTCGTCACCCCCGACACTCGCATCTTTCCCCACCACCGTCCCCCCGTCCCACACACAGACACATGCGGGCGGCATCCTTCCTTCCGCCTCCTTCTTCAAGCCCTCTAGACCCCCGCACTCACACACATCTTCTCCCTCCTCCCACTCCCATTCACAACCCTTGCCAGATGTCTTTGCTCTCTCTCCAATACGACCCCAACCCTCCCAAGACTCTGACCTCCACCCCCTCTCTGATTCACCTTCCCTTCTGCGTCTCCCACCCCGCCCGAAGCGTAGTCGTGAACCACTCCTTCCTCTCGCCATAAACTCACCCTCTCTCCCCTCCCATCCCCCAGATTCCCCGCCCCCATCCAGCGACAATCCCGACCGTTTTTGCACCGCCATCACCCACGTGTGGAACAACGCCAGCGTCGACTCCAGTCGCAATGTCCTTTCTCTCACCATAGCTCGTGACACTCTACATCCCCCTCAGCCTTCTCCTCATCCACCCCACTCCACGTTTCAACCCCTCGTTCAGATACCCTCCAGCAGAACGCCGTCCTCTCCTCCTTCTCCTAGTAATGTCTTTATTCCCCATCCTCCTAAAACTTTCCCTCCTTTGTCTGCCGTCCCTTTGACTCCAACAAAGCGTGTCTATCAACTATATCCTTCCAGTAATCGCTTCTTTTGCGCCGGTCGTCTCTTGACCGGCGGCGACTCTCCCTGGGCGTTCATCGCGTCTCTTGCCGTCGTCATCGCCATATCAGCCACCTGGTTCTCTACCACCTGTGTCTGGTGGTGGCAGAACGAGTCTCCCGCCGTGGCCGCCGTGGGCGCTTACATGTGCCTCCTCACAATCTCTTGCATGCTTGCCACGGTAAGATTCTACATCTCTTTTGCACGCGTCGACCAGCTTACCACTTCAATAGGCTTTCCGAGACCCTGGAATTTTACCACGCAATCTAGATCCAGACCCTCCGCTTCCTGTTGCTTCCTCTTCGGATGCTGGTGATAAGGCTCCGCTTCCCCGAGACCTTAGGATCCGGACAGACACGTGAGTTGCACCCTTCTCCCACGTTCATCATACCCACCAGTCACTCCAGCGTGCGTGTCAAGTACTGCATGACGTGCAAGACATACCGTCCACCCCGGTCCAGCCACTGTAGACTGGTAATCAATCCTTTGTTGTCATTTCTTCTACACGCTCATTCCATCGCAGTGCGATAACTGTGTCGATAACTGCGATCACCATTGTCAATGGGTAAACAATTGCGTCGGGCGACGCAATTACACGTTCTTTTTTTCTTTTTTGTTTTCCGCTGTAAGTGGTACTCAAGTGATGTCGACCCATGTCCTCATCCCTCCCAGGTCTTGACGCTCTGTCTCGTCATCTGCACGTCTGCTATCCATATATATCTTCTCATCCAAAAGGATCACATCGATTTCCACGAGGCGTTGACTCGCGGTGTGGGCAGTGCAGTCGCGTTTTCGTTGTCGATTCTGGTAGTGTGGCCGGTGACAGCCCTGCTTGCATACCACATGAGAGTGGGTGTCGCTACTGTTCTCGATGTGATTGTCGACTGACCGACCCAACGTAGCTTCTGCTACTGAATATCACCACGATCGAACAGGTTCGGACATTCATCGCGCGTTTTGAGACTAGGATTGATTAGCTTGCACAGATCAGGAACCAGGCGCACAAAACGTTGATTCCCGATACTCCTCCACCCAATCCGTTCTCGTATGGTTCTTGGCGGTCCAACTTTGTTGAAGTGCTATGTCGGCCTGCCGGATTTTCATGGCTGGATGCGCACGCGGTCGTGACTGAAGACAAGAGGCGAGTGAATCCTGGCCTTGAGGATGCTGGATGGGATCTTGAGGACGCGAGGCCGACAGACGAGTAGGTTTGCTAGAACCAATATAATATTCATCATATCGCAACGGCATGAGCATTTCGGCCGAGTGGGTAGGCGTCGCGGGGGTGAATATTTAAATCTCCGATTAGAAAGTGGCGTTCGGAGGAGACGGCATTTCCCTGGCACGCTCGTCATCTCAACGTCTCCAACGTCGCGAGGGGACGCCAGAGGTACGACGAGATCATCGTCCGCACCGACGACCGACCGCTAAGATCGTTTTTAAGGCTGTGAACGATAGAAATTGTATTACTACGCGGCAAATTCGGAGTCACCTTGAAATCGGCTCGTCCTATGGAATCATCATCCGCCCGGGACCCAAAGTCCAGCGAGTCTCAGCCGACGACAAGCGCACCTTCGAGACCCTCGAGAAAACCTCGGCAGAAGAAACAGCCCCAATCTAAACAGCCTTCGCAACCCGCGCCGGACCCTTCCTCTTCTCGCCGTCCTTCCGACCGTCGGCTCAGCCCAGGCGAGCCAGCCCACTCCCGTCCGTCTCCCTTCCTTCCTTCCTTCCGTCCGTTGACGTTCACTCACTCTCATGTTCAGAAGACTACACTCGCTTGACCGCCGCCCGTGGTCCCACACTACAGCCCTATCCTGGCGTGCACTACATGATGAATCACAACTATCCCGTTAACCCTTCTCCCTTCACACAGCATCCTTCCACCTCCGCCTATCCCACCACACCCGCCATGAACGGCTCCAACCTCCAAGCCATCCCCGCCCAGTACTACCCTATGCATCCCACTCCCTACCCCCCAGCTCCCCACGGATACGCCCCATATCCCCAATATCCCCAACAGATGATGATGTACGGCTCTCCCCGCCCAAACACGGCCCTTCCTGAACAGCAACATCAGCAACAACTCCTCAATGCCCCGTCTCCTGCCCCGATCCCTGCAACGATGACGTCAGGCAAGAGGAAACGAAGGACCGATTCGGCGCGGGCAAGGGACGGAGAGTCTGATCAAGAGGGTCCGTCTACCGAAAATGTCCCAAAGCCAGCTCAACTCTCGGCTAGCTCCGCTGCTGCGGTCGACGCCAAGAAACGCACCAAAACCCAACGCGCATGCGATAGCTGCCGTAGCAGAAAGATCAGGTTAGCACGTCGTATTTTCCGACGCATACATCCTGCCTAAAACGTACTACCAGGTGTGACGTTCTCAACGACTCAGACCCACCCCTCTGTCAACACTGCAAACAATATGGATTCGAGTGCACATTCTTTCTGCCCATCACGGAGACACGTTTCAAAAAGAAAAAGGTCGAAGAGGATCTTCCTGCGGAAAGGGACAAGGATAGATCTGCGGACCTTGAGCGAAATACGTCATCACCACAGGCCGAATCTCAGATGGATCGTCGCGTTTATGGTTTGTTTTCTGGGCAACTTTGCTGGCCGATGACCTGATTCACCTTCGATCCCAGGGCCAACGACTGACGTACATTTGTTACACTCACAAGCTACGGTATCTTCCCGCATATACGAAAGCTATGATCAACGTTATCACCATACTTGGGCAGTGTCCAAGAACGGGGACGGCATAATTTCCGTACAAAGCAAGCTTGAGGACGACAAGCAAACGCCGCACCCCAAGCCGGTGGACTTGCGACTGGATCCCGAAATTATGCAGAAACTTGTGAACTTCTATTTCCAAGATATCGCCCCGTTACTACCTGTCATCACACAAGCAGAATTTCTTTCCAACCCATCCCCGCCCCCGATTCTGCTTTATTCCATGTGTCTCGTGGCAGCCGCTCGAAGAGACGTTCCGCAGTCTGTTTTCGACTCGATTCGGTATGCGGTCAACGGCGTGATTAAAGCAGAAGACGTTTTGTCGACAGCGTCCATCGCGAACGTCCAGGCACTATTAATACTAAGCATGGTCGGTGACTGTCACTCGCAACATGTGCCCAACGCGCTATCCGCATTGTGGATTCGACTAGGTACTGCTGTGCGCATGGTGAGCCTCGGCGTTGGGTGGTAATCCCATTTATCTGACTCAGTCTAGGCCCAAGATCTCGGCCTCCATCGAGCGGAGTCGGTAAAGCAAAGCATTGAACTTCGACGTCGGCTTTGGGGTGCCTGTGTGATTTGCGACAGATGGTACGCAAAGGCTCGCATTCATCAACATTTTCATGAACTAAACCTACGAGAAGGTTAAGTTTGACGTATGGCCACCCATATATGATAGACGTACAGGATTGCGACTCCCGCCTGCCGTCTTCGGGAGACCCTAACGATCTTTACATGGATGAACTCGTTCGGTTGAGCGTGATACTCGGTCGCATTCTGAAGACGATATACAGGTATGACGGTATTAAGTAACTATACCTTTCTATCTGATTCTGACGATTTGCCAAGTCCTTCCGGACTGATGTTTACGACGGACGAGATGTTGTATACTTTGCTCGCCGACTTGGAAAACTGGAAGATCAACCTCCCAGCAAACCTCAAATATCGAGGGCCAGATACACCACAAAATGCAGGTGCGACACAAGACGAGATCTCATGCTCTCCTTGAAGTTGTTTACAAAGCTTGCTTCCGTCAGGTCTCCTCCATCTGCTCTATTCATGCGTGTGTATGATATTTTGGCGTGTCTTCATGCGGATATCATATACATGCCCGGCGCATCTCAAGTTTGGGCTAACAGTGGAAACCTGGAGTGCTCTTGTCCAGCTCACCGGAGAGTCAATTGATTGGCTCGATGGCCATGAACGTATGTACGACATATGGCTTCTGGTCGCATATGCTGCGACGTCATGCGCGTTGGTTCAGGTACGTTGCCGTATTGGTGGGTCCCAAGTATGTTTAAGCGTCGAGTTCCTTTCCAGTACCACACGTGGGCCCGGCGACAGGACGTCGATGCCGCTGCCAAACTGCGGAAGCTGCGGGACTGCGTACGAAGGTGGGAAGGATCAATATCTCCCGATCACATGTCTGCGCGACGAAAGGGGAGTGGGGTGTTTGCTAGTAGGGTGTCATCCCTGTTAACCTTGCATGTTTCTAGACTGCTGAAATCATTGCTCTGCTATATGAGGCGACGCAAGGTCCTCCACTTCCAATCGATCAACCGCCTTTGCTCAACCCGACTGGAGGGGTGAAAGGCAAACGGCAGTTGAGTGGGCTGGAGTACAAGAAGGACCCTTCACGCCCTGGTGGAGGGGTATTTATAGCGCATGGTGAAGCGCGAGAAGGAAATTACGAAGGGATACCTCAGGGTCAAGTCATCACGTCATCAGATGAAGAATTTGACCGTAAGCGTGTCGCTTTTTGTCTGGCCGCCGCCATCTCCGACAAGACTCATGACTTGACAGATCGAGCAGATTTAGCGAGTTGCCGAGACTCATCGACATCCCTGGTTAACAACATCACACCGCTTCAAATGGAAAGCAATCAAGGCAACACGTCGCCCACATTCCCAAACATGAACCCCGCATTAAACAATGTGACAAGACAGGCGCCAGGGAACGTGCAGGTGTTGAACGTACTTGACGTACCTCAGGTATCCACCACGTTGGAGCAATTTGCGATGGCAGATGTTGGCCTCTTGGAGGGCATTCCTGGGGGGATGTTTGACTGGGGTGTGTACGATTTCATGCATGGCCGAGAAAGGACACCAAAAAATATTTTTGCGCTTCAGGACAGTGGGAGTCGTTCTTTTCTCGGTTCAATCCGCCAAACGTGAACAACAGGACCGAGGACCAGGCGCTAGATGCCAGGCAGTCGTGAGGCCTTGAGGCTTGGAGTGGGGAACGATGGGCAATATGTACATACATGTAAATCGATAACTTAGTTGATCACACTCGCTAATCGACTTTTCGACGATTTCGCTAAGCTTGCTCGTTTTGTTTCACTCTCTCTTCTAGTAAACTCTAATTAATTCTATACCCTCCCCCCTCCCCCTTCCCTTCCCTTCCCTTCTCTTCCACGCTCCTTTCCATGTCCCAGATCGTTCATGATCAGACACCCCGCATATCCCAGCTCCTTCCAACAGTAAAATGCTCAAGTTGTAGTCAGCCCGTCCCCCTCGCCAGCCTCGGTGACCATGTATGCCCCCCGCTCCCTCCCCCGAGCCTTCTCGCCTTCGAAAAGCCCCCAATGTCACCAACATCCGTTACAAGCCTGCTACCACAACGCCTACAGTCACTCGTCAGATCAGGTACTCCTCCCCGCAAGTCTTCCGAAGAACGCGAATGGGTTCCCGCCCCGACTCGTGATCCATTTCACCGCCCACCGCCAGCCAGCACTCCGAAGGCGACCAGTGTCCGTCTGCCGAGTCCATCTTCCTTACCGCTCGATCCCCACTTGGCACCGGCACGTACTCCCGACCGCGTCTCCACCCCGGTCCGCGATGCCATACCGCCTGCTTTGCAGCGAGTCAGAACCCCTTCTAACGCAAGCCGTCGAGCCCGAGTTCCTTCTCCACACCCCGCTTTTCCAGTTCCATTCACCGAACCCGGACGTTCTGCCGCGCTTTCGTCTGCTCGGAGAGATCCACCACCACAGTCTCCGTTTGTCAACCGTACACCATCAATTTCGACACCCCCGCCACGCATACACCGTGAATCGTCAGAGCGGGCCCGCACCCTGTCGACGGTCCCCACTTCGCACCCACCTCTCGACAAGCTTCGTCCCTCTCTCGATGTCCGGCGACCTCCAAGCAGCGCGCAAAACCCCTCAACACAACAGGGTCCATTCCCCAGGTCGGCTGTTCCCTCACCCGCCCCAAGCTCAGTACCGTTTCCCTCTACGTCTCTTTCGCCACCTTTTATGTCTGTGCGACAGCCACCTCCACCCCCACTAACTCTTGTGCCTTATGGTATGGAACGTGACATCGACACCAAGACTGGCGGGGAAGCTGGTATGGCTGGTGTCGGTCGAAGGGGTTTCGCGGCAGCCGCAAGAGCGGCTATGCGCTCTGCCACTCTTTCTCCATCTGGTCAACCTTCGCATATTAAGATCTTCGGTGATGGTCACCTGGCCAACGTATCTCAGTATTTAGACACCAATGCCACTCTCGCTCACGTTATACGAGGCAAGTTCTCTTCATCCCAACTTCGCGACGTTACGTTTGACGATTTCATGCAGCTGCTATAACCCCTCCCTTGTCTCCGAATTCGGCTTATACACCTTCTCCGGTCTCTCCATTTCCCATATCACCGATCTCTCTTGGAAATAGTACGCCTGTCGACGGACAACATCCTGATCTTCCAAGTCCCCATGATGCTCCTACTTCTGGCGAGGGTAAAGTCTCCCCTCTTCCGTTGTCGTCTCCTAATGTCCGCATCGCGTCGCCTTCGCGAGAGCCTTCTCCAATACCCAATCCTTTCGAACGCCGTGTCAGTGGTGAAACGATTACTCAATCTCCCATGCCAGCCTCTAGTTTTCCCCTCCCATTTCTGGACGTTCTCAAGCCAGAACTCGATCCTGGAAACGGATCTGACGACGAGAGCGTGTACACGACACGTTCGGATCTTAAAAAGGACGAGAACTCACCGTCGTCACCTTCTGCGGACTCAGAAGCCGGTCTAGCCTATAATTGCGACTCGGATGACGATACGCCCGTGGTGATGCCTCTTGACGTTCGCAAATCTGCTGTGAATGAAAGTACGAATAGGGTCAAATTTTCCGCTTCATCGCCGCCGAGTCAAAGGGGCACGCCTGGGCCATCTCGTCAGGCGTCAGCCTCGTCGTTGCGGTCTGCAATGTCTTCTCGTTCGAGGACGTCTGTTACTGGTCCTGCTCGTTCTAGGAGTGCGACACAGAGTACGGCGAGATCGGTTGGCGCTTTGGAACGAGCTATGGAAACTTTGATTGAAGAAGGCGCGTCCGTATCTGTACTCGCCTCGGGTTCAGTTCTGGCTTCCATTGGTGGGACCGCGTCTGGCCGAGGTTCTGGTAAACCAAGCCGATCGAAAACGGTTCCGGGACCTGCTTCGCCCGATCAGAAGCCACCCAAGCTGCCTACGCGGTCCCATACCAATCCATCTCTTCCTCATGTTCATTCTGAGCGAGCCGGTCTAACTGGCGAAGTTGTCCGGATACGGAATAAGGGCTCAGTCAAACGGAAAGAGCGAATATGTGCCGGTTGTGATTCCAAGATCGAGGACGGAAGGTGGATACAAATGGATGGCGGTAGTGTCTTGTGTGAGCGTTGCTGGAAGAATATGTATCTGCCAAAAGTTCGTGCTCTTTTGCTTTGTGTTGTCAGAATACCAACGATATCCGCAACAGTGTCGACGCTGTAGCCTGCCAATTGAAAAACAAGCAGTGTCTTCGAGGGACGGTCAATTGAAGGGGAAATACCATAAAGAATGCTTTAATTGTCACACGTGCCAGGTACTCATTTCCGCTCTCGTTCTCTGAGAAGGAGTTGCCAACGATTCCCGTTCCAGAAACCATTTCCTGACAAGGAGTTTTACGTCTTTGACGAGAAGCCGTTTTGTGCATATCACTATCATGAAGCAAACAACTCTTTGTGCGGTGCCCATTCTTGTGGACAACCCGTCGAGGGACCGTGTGCAGTCACGCATTCTGGAAAGCGGTATCACCCCGAGCACCTCCTCTGTGAATTCGAGGGTGGATGTAAAGACAGACTGGAAGAATATTGGGAAGTCGACGGACAAATGCTTTGCGAACGACATGCAGCCTTTGTCGGCAACCGAGACAGCGCTTGGATGCGGGAAAACGACCAGGACGGCGATACACAAATGAAGAAAGAACCAGGCACGGACGAAGGGAGGATGATGAAACGCATGACGCGATTCATAGACCTAGGAGCGGGAGGGGAGGACGAGTTCGACATCAGGTAATGTACTATATTAATGGATCGGGGACATGGCGCCCCACACACCTCTTCTTACATTTATATCTCATCATTCGCTATTTGTTGGATCTCGCATTGTATTATTCCTCTTCATACTTCGCGTCACCCGCTTCACTGCATTCTGGATATATACCATTTTCTGTTCGTTTTGTCGGTAATTCCGTTCCTTCTACATGCGAATCTCGGACTTTTTTCTTCATTCACCCGTAGCGATATAGCCTACTAAGTTATATATCACGGCTTCCCGTAATCCAGAGCATGAACGCTAGCCTCACAATACCGATCACCCTCCCAGCCAAAGGAGTCGCTTCACACCGTATTCCATCTTTGCGTAGATGCTCGTCGTCCGCTGTGCCTCTGACACACTAGTGCAAGGCGTTCAGTTGGAGACACGATAACCGTACAACGTCGGGGTGCTTGCCTAACTATGTCTCCCTGTGAGACAAAATCATCTCCCGAGGCGCTGCCTATGTCTTGACAGGCCCTCTTGATGGCGTCAACGATGATATTGACGGCCTCCTTGGATGACGCAGCACCAGCCAGGTCGTCCGCAGGCTCCGTATAACTCGACCCGTTCCGCACGTGCGTCGAACCCACGGGCAAGGCCTTGAATGCAACAAACGAAGTAGCGTTCCCTTCCGTACTACGGTCGCCCGAGGCCAAGGTCACCGTCGCGTTTGACGAGGCGCGCGCGCGCGCCACCCTCGACAGTTTGTCCTCTGCTTTCTTTGAACCTTCAAGTTGAGCGGAAGTCGAGATGTCCGCCAGGTTATTTCGGTACGAATAACTCGTCATTCGAGAGCTGACGAAATCCGTCTCGAGCCAAGTGACCGAGAAACCGGCGTTTTGAATAGGATCTCGACTTGCTTCTTCGAGAGGGGACAAGATGTAGGCGCCTGTCGTAATAGAGAGATTGCGAGTTAGCACACTTTCGGGCTGATTCTCCAATCGCAACAAACCTTTTGTGATTTTCGTGATCATTCCGAGCGGCACTCGAGTGTAGAGCTTTACTTTCTCGAGGGTATAGTCATAGCTCTGTATTTCGCTTTCAGTTTCTCCGAGGTCGACGCGAGGAGTTCAAGTCTTACAATGATATAGAGTGCACGAGCACTCTTTGATCGTAGGTGAATTAGTACCCATCAGAAACGACGCCATGCAACCCACCAACAGCAGTACTTTCTCTTCGAATTTATTGCTGAGCTTGACGTTCAGCTGTTCGGGCGCAATGAGCGTCCACCCGGCTAACAGGGGGTCTCCTTCGTCCAGGACACGGCAGACAGAAGTAGCAATGGCTTCTGCACGGATTCTTGACAAGCGGATGAGCTCACGCGGGTCTGTTGACTGCAACTTGAGAAGGAACTCTGAGAAGACAGAGATAGTCCTATATCCAAGCATGAAGTCGATTACGGCTTGACAGAACCAGTCGCTAAACGTGGCGCTGTACAATCTTGTCAAGGAATTAACACCGTCGTTGATAAGGCCACCGAGGTCACGTTTCCCAGTCCTGACGGAAATTCAGAGGGGGGGTGGTCACTGACATGTGGAGGCTACCTGGTGAAATCGCCCTAGAAAGTTGGGTGAGCACACGAATTCTGCGTCGAAGGGAGCAACTTACTTTTAGGGCCGAAGTTCCGGCACTGGAATCAAAGTACATAGTAAGCCTATAACTTGGTTGTCGAGCGAGATGGACTCACTATGCACGACTTATGGCATCACCGTTATTAGCCCAGACTGTCCAATGTCAGTCCGGATGCACGATGATTCATATGTTGACACAAACCATTGTTGAAGACGGTGTTCATCTCTGATCGTCCACTTTGTGACTCGATCGTAAGTCCAACAGCCTCCATTTGCATACCAAGAACGTGACGAGCAAAAGCAGACTAACGAGGGAGTTGAGTACAGTGAACATATAAAGTGAATGATCATACCTGAACGACGTTGGTCCTGTCCAGGCAGTCAATGCAATTAACGCGGAAAACACCCTTCTGTTTCGATAATAACACATTGTCAGAAACCCAGAAATACCTTTGTGAGAATGAGCGGATGATAGTGCAGAAGAGGTATCACTAGTCGCACCCATGGCTTTCAAATGTTCGCTCTAGGTTGTGGATAAGCTTCCAAAGATTCTCGTATCTGTCTCTAATAAGATGTACGGTTCGCGAGTTGGAAGAATTCAGCCACTCACTTCATCCCTCGTGTCTCGTGATGAAAGTCGTACTCGCAATAACTAAACAGTCGTCAAGTCGGCAAACAACACAATGGAGAGTAGCACCAACTTGATGTCTTTGTTTTCCATCTGTTTCGCGTACGACTTGTATGCGTGGGTCAGAGCGCTCTCCTTTCCTGTTTGTTCTGCAAGGTTTACTATCGTCTAATGGTGGTGACAGATCATAACAGCATATAAGGCGAACAGTTAAAAGTAGCTTACATGCGATCCGTAGGCATCAATGGTGCGCTGGAAGTGTCTCTTCATAGCATCCGAATTTTGCTCAGGTGTGGACTTTGGTGAAAGGATCGGCGGAGGTTTCATACTGTATCCAGACTGCGTCCAGTAAAGCGGAACTGTCGAAGCTAAGTCATGATGTCTATCCTCGAGGTGAGTTACATACCCGACCCACGGATCTGGACGAAGCTGAATACATTCGCTATGCTATTCCTCTGCTTGCATGTGAACAAAACGCAGTTCTGCGTCGAGTACCATGACCTACCAGTATTCTCATAACTGTCTCCGTCTCGACGAAATTCGCCACGTGAGCCTCTTCGTCCACACCTCTCCGTTGATAACGAAGTCCGGCTCTATATCTGGAACGTCTAGATGCGATCATGTAGTCCACGCGTGAGGTCATGTCACGTTCCGACGCATGGGAATCCATCGGGAGGTCAAAGGAAGATACCTGGAAGTATCCTTGCACAATCGGCAACACATATGAATGCATCTGCACGTATTCGTTATCAACTTCGTTACCTGTTTGTAGATGGTACGTACTCCTGCATCTATGAAGGGTTTCGCGAGCCATTCATTCCACCAGAATTCTCGGTTGACACGTCTCCAAAGCGGAAGCGTAGAGTGTGGCTCGACAAGGGGATCAACTTTTAGGTCTGGATTCTCAGCTGAGGGGTCTGGAGGGAGGGTATTGAGCCTAGCAAGCAAGTTCTCTTCCGTGCGCGACTTCAGAAACTGGTCATGCTTGTTTTGCAAAGACCTCGTTATATCTGTGTAAATTTTCAGTGACTCGTTGACATTCTGAGGGCAGATTACCTACCGAAATGATAGGCAAAGTACATGCAACCTTTGACATACTCCCGGATGCATTCCCGAACCACTCTATCTTCAAGTTCCGTGTGTCGTTCTTCCACCGATTCCGGAGGTGGTGCAGTGGAAGTTATGATCGTATCAATAACTGCTGCAGGCTCCCCTTGAGCGCTTTGGACGATAGAATCCAAGTTTAGGGACTCCTGGCGTTCGTCTGAACCTGTGGCCGAGTCGTGTATCGAGCCTGAGGTGGGCTGGCGCCGTCTTGACCAAAATGACATTCGATTCGCAATCACTTTCACCGCATTGAGGCTTGCCGAAGAATCGCTCGATGTTGGGGTAGACGTTCCAGAAGATGGGAGTGATGAGCCTAGACAACTTTCGACGTTGGTATCGCCGACAGTGTCTAGTGCAGGGCTCATGATCCTCACATCGTTCTCGTCGGCGAATTTGACGCGAGCGTTACTTGTGGACTCATCCATTTCGGAGGTCAAATCTTGAGTATCACCGGAGCTGCGGGAGGATAACATGCGAACCGCGACGGTATCAAGCACATGCTGGGCACGGTCTTTGATCAAAGGGATCGCACGAACAGACTTGATAGAATAGATAGAGCGGTTGTCGTCGAACACTGTTTGAACCATAAATTAGTCTCAACTTCGAATAAGGGAACTGTCGACTCACGAGACCCCACGTGGGACCGGGCAATAATAACTAGCATATACGATGCTGTCAAGATCGCTACTTAGATAAAGTCCTCTATCACGGATTACAATTCTATACCATTGAAGAGATCCATGATGCCAACTATGCCGTATACGACGACGGCAGACTTCCAGTCGATCGAGGAGTCGCTGCTATGATACTGAAGTTCTTGAACTTTTGGATGCTTGCCCCAGGAGACACGGACGTATGAAGCGGAATGCGAGGGGCCTGGCAGATGAGGGCGCATGACCAGACCCTCATCTGTGGCAATAATGGCGATGCGTTCGTATGGGTGGGGATGAGGAATGGGAGGAAGGACGAAGCTTGGCTGCAGCCCAACATTTGTCGCCATGTCATGGTCGGGCACTGGTCCGACTTTATCAGGTAGCCCGGGTGGTTTCGGGGCGGCGGATTGCCTGGCAAAGAAGCGTTTCATGGCAGCACAACTAAATCCTCGTCAGCGTTGTCGTCCACGTCCTGAGGTGGTGGGTTGCGATAGAAGCAAAAAACATCCGACAATTTCGTACTCCAAGACATACTACTTGTTTGCTTGGCTTATGCTTGTCAAACGCTTGGATTAGCGACAATGAAATGACCATTGGTCCCCGACTATACGCTCTCAGATGGCACTTTTATACCAAAGGGGACGACAGTACTAGTCAGTGCCCCCACCCGATCTCTACAGTGACACTGATGATCAGTTTTATGAAAATGCCGGCGTATTTGAACCTTTTCGTTTTTCCAAATTGTATGGAGAGGATGGCGAAAGTGCGAAGCATCAATTCATCTCCACTGCCACCGAGTATTTTCCCTTTCAAGTTGGATACGGCAAACATGCATGGTATGAGAACTGTCCTGCCTATCTTCTTCACTGAACATATCAGCGACTCATTGCATTGCAAGATAGCGGACGTTTCTTTGCTGCAGCACAGCTAAAAAACCATGCTGGCATATGTTGCCGTTACCTACAACGTCAAGTTAGAAGACAACACATCGTGTCCACCCGGTTTACACTTTGCTACTACGATCACGCCCGATCCTGGCCCGGGCGCGAAAGTCTTTTTTCGAAAGAGAATCAATTGAGCAATGTTCCTTTCGTACTCATGGTCACCTTCAAGAGGGTTTTCGCCTTGCATGGTTTGTTCTTAAACTCCCAGTGTATTATTGCTTTGCGTTGATGACTCGGATTTCAAGGGAAGAGTTGTATACAATATGATGACCATATATCTTTGTTGTTTTGAATGTCAGACTTTGGACGGTGATTAGGTTGGTCCGAAACATGAATATTGTTTCATGCTAGGATCAGAGTATCACAGTCTGCCAGTCTGGAGATCAGACCGTCCTGGTAATCAGGGAAAGTGAGACTCGCAGATGATGATCATGCATTTCCATTTCTTGCACAAGGTGCGTTGTCGCTTGTGGGTGCAAGTTGAAGCAATGGCTCATGTGCGAGAGCGGAATGTAGGTCCGCTTCAATTCGTCAATATTTGAACGAATTGGAGTTGTATCACCAGATCAAGGATTGGTGTAAATTCAATATTTTGTTCATGATTGATGCTGATACCACTGCCAGTCAGTGTGGATCCGTTCTCTCTGAACTGTTGATTACTGTGTGCGTTCCGTGTGCCATGTTCTATCGTGCCAACTGATACTGTTCACTCGCTCGCTTGCAGTATGGTTCACGACAAGAAGGCACTCGGCGTGTGTGATGCTCGCATCACGACAATGCCAGTCTACGGGTACTTTCAAATATCACATCAAATGCCCAAGGCTTTCGAGTCGTTGTGTAGTTCTTCGGTTGTTTCTCTCATTTCTGCCTACGTACTACGAACGTGGCCAAGCCACTGCTGATCTCTAACTAGACGATCTTGTATTGCTCGTACTAGTAGAATCGCGTTGACATGCTTCACATGCAACTATCGTCTCTGCACGGCTCCAGTCGAGCCTATGCATGCTCCGTCACGGTCGACGTGTTTGGGACTCGAGATGACCCCACCTACCCCAAGCCGATGACGGATCCCTAACTAATCTTGTGGCTGTCATGCAATCCTTCTAAGACATGTGATCAGGCTTGAGCTTTGCATGCCACAGGTAACAAAAGATTGATTTTGTACAAGGAGATGATTCAATGATATACATCCACATTTTTGGGTACACTATGCTTGTCTTGCCTTCTTTTTAGCTGGCTGATTACTACCTGAACCCTCTCCAGCCCTCTTCCTTTCCTTCATCAAATCAAGTAGAGACTGAAACCTGACTTGAGGAGCTCCACTTCCATCAAGCTCATTGATGATGTACTCATAGACATCAAACACCTGTTTGTGTAAACTTTCTAGGTCATCATCACTTGCAAAGTTGAAAGGCAAGAGAACAGAATAGTTGCTCTCCAGGGCATTATAGTATCTTTTTAAAGTGTCAGCCAACTTAAAGATGGATGCACACTTGTCCCTATATGTCTTGGAGAGTGTCTTTCTGGCCTCTTCACGCCAAAAATATGTTGTGAAGAAACCGAAACGAGATGCATGTTCAGGTTGACCAGGGAATACTGTTTGAAGGAAGACTTGCTGGGCATTCAGGTCTTCAGCAGGTGAGCTCACATCAGTGTGATGAAGTAAGATCCATATGGTGCACCACCATAAGGATTCGAGGTCATGGATGGGATTCATTTGAAATGGAGGCATGGGCAAGAATATTGAACCCAACTCAGATGTCACGTCATCTTCTTTTGGTGGGTCTCGGAAGAGGTAGCGTTGGAGTTCCACCTCAACAGCCATGAAATCAAATGTTCCCTGCTTATAATGAGCAACAGATATATGTATTGTCAGCCAAAGACAACACACTGTTCGAACTTCATATGAGGTTGTACAGTCCTTTTTTTTGGCATATTCAAAATCTGTCAGTTTCCCAATCTGACTGCCATCCTTCACGACCCTCAATATGTTGTTGATACTGACATCGCGGTGCACCCAACCAGCTTTGTGCAGATAATATAGGGCTATTCATTTCATGATTATTTATGTATAAAGGGAGTAATCTGACAGTTACTCACCTTTCTGAGCACCGAACAAACAATTTAGACTGTCAACCAAATAATCAATACTGGCGAGAGTTTCTCCGACTTCCTCGAAAACAGCACGAGTGTGGACTCTGCAGGGAGGGGGGGAACCACGTATAACACCAGCTTGGGTACTTGAATCAGTGTCCACTGACTGTGGTACATGTCCCACACTGGATAAGTGTGATGTTCGAGACGACGACGGGCTAGAAGAATGCATGATGTCGGTGCTGATGGTGATCCATGATACATCTGAATCTCCTTCGGCAATTGGGTCGTTTTCACAAACCGGCCAACTAGTGGGGCAACTCAGTCCTTGGTACATGATAGTAATTACATTGCACGATACAATATCAAGCTTGGCCTGCAGCCGCAGGCGCGTTCGCAGAGGTTTGACCCTCGACACGGACGTCATATCCATATCCATTACCGGCAATTCCATCAGGACCGTCGAAATGCAGTTTGGTGATGTCGTAGTTGCCTATTATCAAACGTCAGAGGAAAGATAGCTAATCTCTCATTCCAGACATACCGATGAACTGCCAACCATCTTCCTTGACATGGTAGAGGTTACACGAGTTACCCGAGAATGCATCACGGTGAGCTG
The DNA here is from genome assembly GCA_038091575.1 of Leccinum subgranulosum. Lineage (NCBI taxonomy): Eukaryota > Fungi > Basidiomycota > Agaricomycetes > Boletales > Boletaceae > Leccinum > Leccinum subgranulosum. The sequence goes on along the minus strand of JBBPOS010000063.1, from coordinate 69,829 downwards.
CGGCGTAAATACTTCTCCTTCCAAGTTCTTGAGCTTCCTCGTCTGTGAGGTCCCACCGGTACCCTTGGTCCAACACACCGTACGCAAACGTGCTTCCAGATCCGACGGAGAAGAGATCCCCTTTAAGACGCGTGCCATCAGAGTCGACATAGAACACTGCAGGGCCCTTGAAGGGATTAACCCATCGTCAAAGAACAATATGCAGCTGCATAGACTCACTGTTTTGTCCCAGCCACAGATCATTGTGCCCTAACCTTGGTATGAGAGGTAGTTCATCAGCAGTTGACAAGGAGCGCACCATGCTTAAACCCATGCCCTTGTAACTGTACACAAGGTTGCTGAGGAATTTGCTGGCAGCAGACACTGAGATCCGCTCGCGATTTCTAAGTTCGTGGAGACGACAGTGCATTCCCAAGTACGTCTCCCAATACTGGCAGTCGGCTGATTGGCTGAGTGAATTCACGGACAAACAAGAGATATTGTGGGATCATACCTGCGCCACCAGCCATCGTTCCCAGCAAGTAAGGATTGATTTCTATAACTTTCTTGATGGTACCAGTCGCTAAGTACCGTATGAGGTATCAGGGGTCGCACCAACCAACTCGGTGTTTGGATCTCACCTATGTAACTCCCAGCTGTAGCCCGAGAGTCAACTGCGACAATAACGCCACCTTGGAATCGGAAGGCCAAGGTTGTGGTTCCGTGCTGGATCTTTATCCTGCACGATGGGTCCGCATGATCGTCTGTGTGCAGCCTCAAAAATGCAGCTGGCTTTGCTGGGATGAAACGATAAACGTTACATGAGAGGGAATACTTACGTCTGGGAGCTGCGGGACGAGGAAACTTGGTACACCTTTGGCCAGACTACCATAGCCGGCGAGAGACCCCCACATAGCATCGGAGCAATCGTCGTCACCGTCTACGGTGGAGGCGCTCCTTTTTTGCAAGTTGTATGGCGTGTCTGCATACCGTTGAATGAGACTGTTCATGGTTGCGATGAAAGGGATCGAAGACAAGTAAATAGATGACGCGGCTTACCAGGTAGTCAGTACAGCGTGGGAAAATCTTTTAAATGAGATCTCGCACAACAAACAGCCTTTCAAGGGGAAAGGACGTGTTTGCCGAGGAGTGAAAGTTGTGAGTGGTTTTTGGTTTCGTCAGAACTTGGTAGGTGTGCACAGTTCACAGCTCACGCCTTCTTACTTGTCACCGTATGTGTAATTTTATCCAGGTTCGGTTTCAAACTTCCCAAACGATCATACTTTCTCTGGGTGAAATATATAGGCACTTCGTGATGAGTACGCGACTAAAACTTCAAATAGAATCAACCATTCTTTGCTTTGTTGTTCGCAAACCTGTAGCAATCTCTGATCTCGTGGTTACCTCTCAAGATGGCCACCTCACTCCAGCTTCGCAATAGCCTGGAGTGCCTTACGTAGATCATCCTTTAAATCCTGTGCACAAATACAAATCAGCATCCCGGTGAAGACGTGACGTATTCACGACTTTCCTCGACTTCTTCTACCCCGATACTGAGACGGACAAGGAGAGGATTCTCCTTCGGATCCACCGTAATACGGTGTTCAACCAACGATTCCACACCCCCTATACTCGTTGCAGGCTTGGATACAAATCAACTCAGGGATCAATTATGTGCAGGTCTTCAACGCACCACAAAGTATTCGAGTTTGTGAGGGAGAGCACTTGCTTGGGCGCGTCGTGCAAGCTGTCCATCTTCACATCAGCATGCTACCGTGAACATATTGACATGAATCGGACGCACAAGGATAGAGAAGGCAGCGTTGTAGCCGCCCTCCATTTGCGAAGCCGGGTTAAAGCCTCGTGCATCAGTACCCTGTAAGCTAGAGTGCGTTACTTTCGTGACGACACCGCCGGGAATCCCGTCAAATTCCTGGCCTTCTGGGACAAGAGCAGCTTTGTGCAGCCACTGAGCGATTTCGGTTCCGCTGGCTGACTGTCTCGGAACACGGAGATGCAGCGTACGGAGAGATCGCAAAAGAAGCCACGACTCCAATGATCCTATCGTATTTCCCAAATAAACACGGTCATTCCATAACTAAGTATGGATCGTCAAGCAACAATTTTGAAACAACTACGTGAGATGCTTACTTTCTCTCTTTCTTCAGCCGTCTTCACGATCAAGATCCCACAGAGGAGATCGGAGTGACCTCCGAAGTATTTTGTCCCTGGAGATGATTCGAATTTGTGAATGTGAGATCTCGAATTCCAATGACTCAGGACATACCACTATGAAAAACGCAATCGGCACCAAACTTGAAAGGGTATTGGAGCGGGGGAGGCCCAAAGGTTGAGTCAATCAATAGCTTTCCACCCACAGCATGTATCTAACATATGAGGGTGAGTGGGATTCAGTTTGGATAGCGCTCCCTTCTACCTTGTTCGCATAATGCTGTATGTCGCTGGCTCTGGCCGTCAGATGTACAGTATAGAACAACCGCAGACGTTGACTCACCGAGATTCACCCGTAGGGTTGAGTGGGGTTTCGATCCAGCACAGATCACCTTCCTGATACTCATCGTCGAGATCGATGATAGGAGTGTTTTCGGATCTGTCTCTCATATATATGTTGATAGCATTGTGGCAACCCATGTATCCTCCAGTGATAGCGATGCGCTTCGGCTTAAAGTATACGAGAGCCTTGTAATACGGAATAAATGGAAGAACGCCCGCTTATCACACTTTCAGGACTCACCGAGAAAGCGGCGGCCAAACCGGATGCATACGTGATGGCGTGACCGTGCTAGAGGAAGGATGATGTTTTGTTGCTGTGTGTATATGTACCCAGCAGACACATACGTTGATCTTTCCCAAAAGTTCGTCCACACGTGAGGCCACGGTTTGCGAGTATCGAGCGTACACATGTCTGTTAGGGTCCATCGCACCCAGACCGTTCGAATCCTCATCGGGGAATCTCCGGAAAGCTATAAGATGTCAATGACGAGTAAGCCTAGTCGTAAAAGGAGGGTTACTTGCTAGATGTTACTGATATGGATGGTGCAACCTCTGCACTGCCTCTGGCATCATCCCCGTGGATGAGGAGAGTGCCACTTAGTTGGCCTGGAGTAGGGTTTCTTGGAGGCATGATAGTACTATCGAAGATGGGGTTTTGGCAGAAGTGGGAAGACGGTGCGTACGGAGTTGATTATGACTCGGAGTTGGGCCTTACACATTGTGCACCTGACAATCCGTGGGTGAGAGTGAGAGTGATCGCTTGACATCGCTTGACATGCCGAGATGCCGAAGAGGGAATGCACGCGGTAAACTTAGCGGGAGCAATAACGTTTCTACTAATCCACAATAATTATTTCTCTCCATCCCCCTGGCACATTTGCGTCTGACAAAACCCTCCTCTAATCGAGTCGGGGATCTACTAAGTACTAGAGTGCGTTTTGGGTGTGTCGCAACAGCCGGTACATCATATCTACCCACTCCTGTATACCTCCTTCACCAACACCTTCTATCCACTTCTGTGACTCATTCATCCTCTCCAACTCTACCCACGCGACTCGCAATACAACCTTGTTCGCAAACATATCCTTCTCCCAATTCGTTACTTTCATCGCAGGACAGTCGCCAGACTCCGCAGCATACGTGAAAAGCTCATCACGATAGTCCCATTGCTCCGCCCCCTCGAAGCGGGTCCAGGCTTTGGCAAACTGCCGAGATGACGAAGCTCCTGCTGCCATGAGAGCGCGCGATCTTGAAAGAATATTGTACGTCTCTTGCTTCAGATCAAGTGATGCAGGATCAGCAAACGCCCGTACTATGGCACGCGCCTGCGCTTCTGCGATGGGAAACGGTACAATCTTCTGGCCAAGTGTCATAAAGGCCACAGATGACGGAGGGTAACGAGATTGCAATGGAAACAAATTTTTAGCAAGGGGATATACGTGGAAGCGTGAATTATAGAGATCAGGCGGGATGGTTGGTTCACTGGCAAGGGGGACGTCGCCAATTTTGATTGTATCTTCATCGAAAAGGGGAAAGTCTATCTGGAAGCCAGTTGCCAAGATGCAGTGGTCGATGTTTTCTTCAACGATTTCGTGTTCAAAGAGGACACGACCATCGTCGTAAAATCGAAGAGGTCTCCCTCTCAGCTTGTAATCTTGCTCGTCGTGGGGAATAGATCCCGCTACAGAGTGAATGACAGTACGGCCGTGATTGCGCATCTCAACACCGATGTCATTGCCGCTAGGGCCATTCCCAACCACCAACACTCGATGACCAAATCCATGTGGTCGTCGATACCACGCAGAGTGGTAGGCCATACCAGTCTTCATCCAGTGATCGAGCCCTGGTATATCTGGTATGTTAGGAAGCCTGTAATGCCCATTTGCGACAACCAGATTATCGAATTCTAGCGCTTCTCCAGTAGAAAGCGTAACTCTCCAGCGATCCTTTGTCCAGGTTGCATGGGTGACGGAGACGTTGAAGTGTATAAGGGGAAGGAGGTTAAAATGAGACGCATATGACTCCAAGTAGGTCTGAACAGTGGCATGCCCGGGATACAGAGGGGTAGAAGGCGGGTATAAATATTCCGTATAAGCCATGACCGGATGGGGGAGGTTCGTTGTCAATGAATCGTACAGCGAAGTGGGAGGTGGGTCCGAGTCATCAGATGGTGGAACAGGGTACCTACTCAGACCCATGTTGTTCAACCCCATTTGTAGAAAATTATAAACAACTTGCATACCATATACCTCCGACATTGGAACGGGACTCATAAGCGATTACGCTCCAAGAACCTGTCTTGAAGTACGACGTTTGGGATAGATATTTAAGCATAGCTAACCCTGATGATCCAGCGCCGATCACACAGATACGCTTTGACGGTACCTGATCAGTTTGGCTGGCCATGTGTGATCAATCTCGCTGTGGCGTGACAAGATGGTGCAAGTAGAAGATGGTGCGAGGCTGTGTTCGCTTGAGCCGATAGCAAGTTTGGTTCGAGCGTCTGGGAACAATGCACGCGAAGGTACTTCCAACTTATAATTAGCCCACAGCTTGACCTTATTTGGTCCGCCTTCTCAATCTCGCCTTTTCAAGTGGGATGCTCAACGATCAATACATACATCCTGCAGCAGTTTCAACAGCATATCCCGATTGGTTATCAGAATCGCTACGTTATATGTGTTGCGCCTCGCAGACAAGTGGAGGTGCTGTATACTTACCATAGGGAACATGTGGCGAACTTGAACAGTAGATCATCCGCCATCATCATGATCCTGGCTCAGTCATTAAGCTTTCCCCTTCTGGCCATTGCTTATATCAGCAACCACAGCGCTTGAGCCGCACCATTCCCGTCGGCGGTTGTCTGGCTCATTCTCGAATCTCGACCAAGGATCAGCTTGTGAGGTCAACCCAATACATCAACTCAATAAATGGCGGAAACACGTGGAAAAGCATGGCCTCTCGCTGAAGAGGATTTGACAAACTCTGTAAGATTCCCTTTCCCTTTGCGAATGCAGTCCTCTGATTATCATGTTTGCTTGAAAAGATCCTTGATTTGGTACAGCAGGCTGGCCAGTATAAGCAGCTGAAAAAAGGCGCGAATGAAGGTTTGTTGCCTGTTCCTATGAGCCTACTACCTTTTTTTCCCCCTTTGCATGGTGTGCGATGCTAACTGTCATACTATGACCTAGCCACCAAAACCCTGAACCGTGGTATCGCCGAATTTGTTGTTCTGACCGCGGACACGGAACCCCTGGAGATTCTGTTGCATCTCCCTCTGCTATGCGAAGAAAAGGTAATATATCCTCGCGATGCATTACGTTTGATATTTACATCGTTTCTGCTTTGTAGAACGTCCCCTACGTCTTCATCCCATCAAAGGCTGCCCTTGGACGCGCTTGTAACGTGTCTCGACAAGTTATCGCTTGCAGTGTCACCACTAGTGAGGCCCGAGAACTCCAGAGCCAAATCCGCAACATCAAACTAGCCATTGAGAAACTCATGTACTAATTTTTTGGGCATAATGTCTCTCTGGCAGTAGGAGTTGTGTATTCGACATACATATGACATGGTGTGAGGTATTGATACCGAACGATGGTTGTGAAAACTTGTGAAATCACTTAGGTATGTTCTCTCGAGCCTGCGCTCGAATTCTCCTCCTGCGATTGGTCAGTGATTAGGACTGATGTTGTTGGGTGATCATACTCACTCGTACGCAACCTTGTCATTCCTGAGAAGCTATTAGTTGCGGGGGAAATGAAGCTACATTGGGGTCTTACTTGAACATGGTATATGCGTCGCTTTGCGCAGGATCATTGACGTTTGGGTCATCCAACAAATCTTGGATGCCCAGCAATATCTGAGTTCGTAGTCGAATGAGGGTGGCTCTCAAATTCAGATTAAGAATGACGTGCCTGCTTGATCGTGATAGCAGGTTTCCACGACTTCTCCTCGTCCAAGATGGAGAGGCAGACAGTTCCAGACGGATACACGTTGGGGTGAAAGAGCGGTGGTGCGAATTTACCTGGATACGTGATCCGTGCACGGCAAGATCCATCTGGCGCTTAGGAGACTTACATTTCGGAGGCTTGGAGGGATAATCTGAAGGGTAATCAGCGCAAAACTCTGGATAACGAGGACTCTTGCTCACCCTCCGGAAACGTCATTATGAGCTTGTACAGCCCGTTCTCCCATGGAGTCTAAACAAAATACCATGCTCAACCTGTGGCACGGCTTAGATCGAATTAGTATCCTTTCACATACCCCAGTTTTCCCCGGAATCCCAACTTCCCATTCCATGAGGTTCATGGTTCCATCAGCAGCCTTGGCGGGCTTTGCATAAAATCCCTGAACAAAAAGTCATGAAACTGGAGAACGCCTTATGGGAAAGTACCACCATCGCTATGCCGGAACATTCAAGCCGAGACAAGCGAATGGGTGGGAGCAGAAGCAAGATAGTACGTACAAAAGGATGATCCTTTCTCCATTGCTTGCGCTCTTCAGCCAAGCGCGGTCTGCAGATTCCGGACATGAGTGGCTAAATGGACAACGCTCAAGCCTTTCAATGAATATTTCAATCAATTGCTCCCTCAAGCTTAGTCATCAACGTAATACACGAAACGAATTAAATTTGTACCAGTACATGATTTGGGCCCAGCGTGCTTGAATGAAAAAAAAAATTCAACCACCTTGTATCTTCTGTACATATCTTATTACTACGGGGTCCAAGTAAACTGGAGTAATGTTCGTGTCATATATATAGTCAATGCCGAATTTTGGACTGAAGACAGCATGCCTGCAAAAAGATGTGGTCAGGATAGTGGTTTCTCACTCGAGAGATACGCACCTATTCTTCATATGAGCCATCAACTCGCCGAACCCGAAACGAGTGTTCCATGACGGAATGCGAGGTGGGCAAAGAAGACAGACAGAATAATCGCCCAAAGTGTCACCCGATGCATTTGAGAAGGGCCGCAAGTTTGGACACTCCAGCATGTCAATCCACATGCGGGAAAAGGGACCCGCCATAAACCATGGGGTATCGGTTGTGGAATTTGGATGAAATGTAATATTATGTTGAACCTAGGAAGACAATAAACGGATGGTTGTGACCTGGCGGTCAAAAGCACTCACAGCACGGCGCCAGGACATGAACAAAATTGTCTTATCATTGACAATGCACTCTAGGCACACCAACCTAGGATCTTGTTTGTCCAGTTCTGTAGCAGTGGTAGATATAGGGTCTGTCCTGCAGCACAACAGTGCTTTGTGTACCAGGTACTGTTTTGGATGCACTTGAACCCGACCATTGCAGTTCCAAGGGCTACCACCCATAGCAAGACATGCCTTTTGATTGGCAATGCTCCAGGGATCTTTGGAAGTTGGTCCATTACCCGGTGTCATGAGCGTGAAACAGGGATGGAATAAAATCTCCGGATACGTCAAGGTACGACCTTTGCCCCGACAATTTCGACCACCATTACAGCAGAAAACAGAGGTGGCAAGTTTGAGTCGAGCACAAATAGCTTCGTCATCCTCCTCGGGGTTGTGATCCGGAAGTAAGCTGACGAGCTCTCGGCGCACCGTTCTATGCCACTCGCGGATATGATAGCAAGCCGGTACAAAGGCAGTAGAAAATTGTTCTAGGAGAGATTCGCGCGACGTCTGGCCGGGTTGTCGTATTATGGAATTGATATGCTCGGATAAAGCGACAGTAGCGGTCGGTGGTAGTGGGAGATAGGGGCAACCACCTGGGGCGTTACGAAAGGCGTCTGTCGTGAAATGGATCCAAGCATCGACAAAAATTTGTCGTCGAGAGGCGTACACCTGCTCTTCCATTCGAAGCTCCCGCCAACCCAGCATGTACTCGCGAAGTTGGTTCAGAAGGTTTGAGAGTGCTAAGTTGGGTGTCAGCCCAACGCATTGACTAAACACAGGAAGATGGACCTACCAAAGTCGGTGATTGGTTGGGTGTTACTGATGAGGGGATGCTTGCGGATGCGGTCCCACCCAAAATAATCGATTTCTTCTCCGAAGCCAGTGGCGACAAGATTCTCCTTAATTCTGTGCGTTTCCATCAGCTAAATTCAAGGACCGATAGATTGGACAAACATTTCTGCCCGTGCTGTGCGCTTGTCGCGCAGTTTCGTGATGCGCAGGTTTTTTGCATCGAGCTGCCATGCAACACCTGCAGTCGCAAACTTGGTGGCGATGAGGAGGTGGGTTGGAGCGATTGCAACTCCACTTACTTGACTAATTACCTGGGTATCCTGCTTCCGACGCTCGAGGTGAGCTTGACGTTCTGAAAGGGGTAATGCTTCTAGTTCACCCCTGAACGTCTTGAGCTGATGTTCTTGGAAGCCTTTTGTGGGATTCCCTACAAGATGTAAGTGATTCGAAAAGGGATAGCGAAATGAGTGGCGTGCCTTTGGAATTGAGAAAGGGCCCGCAAGGTATACACTGTTCAAGATCATTGACACAGTAGTTAAGCATGAAGATAATGGCGCGGTAATCTTTGCTCTCATTCAATTTAATGGGTCTGGAACGTCAATATTTAATCTATTTCGCGCGTGCGGAGTTGCACCAGGCTTACTTGTGTTTTGAGCGACAACCGGTACAGGAACGAACACGCAAGTGCCACACCGTGTCGCGCGCTCTCCTGTCGCATCCCTGGAACGTGTGGGTCAGAATATAGAAAGACGCGCGTCGACATGGCGTACCTCGTAATGACATGCTTGCCCAAACGCTAGTGAGGCGAATTGGATCTCAGTCAGGTCTGAGGGTGGCTCCGGGAGGTCGACTAGATGTCTGCGGGCAGTCCTCCAAACGAATACAGACGACTTATGTAGAAGAAAAGAGCGGATTGGCTTGGTGGTGCGAGCGAGCGCGAGGAGATCGGACGGGTGTAGCAAACTGAATATCTGGAGGAGAATGGTGACCAAAGGGTATGGTACGAAAACAATAAATGGGTACCTCGCAGATGATGTCAAGGGGCAAGGAGGGGAGTATGTCGAGCGAAGCACGCTTTCGTCGAGCAATTGTCAGGGGGAGACACGGCGTGTCATTGGAGCGTTTGCGAGGAGTAGAATGAGACATACAAAGCTGGCTAAGCTAGGTCGCATGATGGAGGCGACCTTCTTATACCCTTACGATAATGATCGATATGATCAACGTTTGGCCACTTGCTGTGGTGCTTTGTGGTCCAGCGCTGCCACCCAATTCGGCCACTCAAGCGAGAGTCACAACAGCACCACCACCGCATGTCCTTTATCTCTCGCCTTGCTCGACCCACACATCCAGTGGGCAGAGCATATTATTCCTTTTTCTCATCTAAGCCAGGTGGCGGAAGGCACTTCATATCAGCAAAACCGCCAAAACCTGTCTTGCAACAGGCTGGCAGAGCAAAGCTGGAAAATGCCACCTCTGCTGGCTCTGCTGGCTCCCCCCCAGAATCCAGTGCAGCCAGTCCACCTACAAATGCAAACCCTGTGGTGAAAGCTACAGAAGACCAGTCGCCCAGCAAGCCAGTTGATACACAACCGCACCCCATCCCAACACCACCCACTTTCCACCGCACCCAACTACATCCCTCTGTCTCTTCCAAAGAGTACAAACTCCATCAGTTTTTCTCGGTGCACCGTCCCTTGCTCCTGCTCAACCAACCGACGTCTACCATTTTCGAGGCTGCTGATCCTTCCCTTCCGTTGCCGACCTCTTCCGAACATCGCGTCAATAATGACTTTGGAGCCTCTTTTTCCGCTCTCGATGATCTTCCAGAGTCGACTCCTGACGCAGATGCGGATGCTGCTCGCCAGCTAGCCCACACGTTGGTCATGAACAGCGTCGGCGGTGCCATCGCCTGGCAGCGGACCTTGTCTCATCTTGGACTGGGTGTCAATTGCTCAGAGAATGACATGGCTTTGGCTAAAGAATCCGCGCAGGAATGGGTTACCATTCATGCTGACAGCACTCGCCGAAAGAAGCGAAAGAAGATGAAGAAGCACAAGTACGTTCCTTCACTTGTACCGACTTAACGTTTTCTGAATTCACACTTTAGGTTGAAGAAGCGCCGCAGAGTAAGTAGCTGTCTGACGCTCAATTGCGTGCACTAATTCCCCACCCAGCTCACCCGACGCCAGAGCAAGTGAAGCAAGTGGAGTGTGAATTTCATCATGTCATATTCCACTTCCCTAGAACGTGACACTTACATTTTGTTAACAAACTTGAATTTAATGCTACTTTCGAGTCGCTCGACCTGCAAGTTTGGGTTTCAGAAAAAGGTGCTTTGGATTGAAAGGCTCCGTGCTATTGGCTCCTAGAAAGAGCTGCCGATGCGGCGTTGCCTCTGTAAGCCCAGACTCTTACCCCTCCCTTCCTCTTACCCTCTCCTTCCCACTCCCATCCACCCTTCCATATCTCAGCGTACCCGTTGCCTCCAAGTAAGGTTCGTATTCCAGGCTCCTCCAAAAGTGCGCCGAACAAGACCATGTATCTCGGCCACTCGTGATGCCACCCCAGGTCCCACGAGCCTGACTGTCTCTCTATTGAACGCAATGTGTCGATAAAGGTGGCGTCCGGGACTGAGAAAGCGAACGGGGCCAATGGGAACCCCGGATCAACGCGAGCTGGAAAGTGTGATTTGATGTATGAAATCGGGGACTCGAAGAAAATGTCGGTCTGATCTTTGTATTCTCTGTGGTGTTGAAGCCTGGATCGTCTAATCAGCATCATCACGCACATACAACTAAATACTATAGCGTACCCTAGCGGTGGCTCGCATCCCAAAGCCCACATCTTGCCAGGCTGAGCGAGGTCCGGGCGGTGCAAATAGGCTTGCCAGGGAGTGGAATGGCACGGCATCAAGAATCCGATTGTCGTGGAGTTGTCGATGGGAAGCTGCCTCAAAAACGACATGACTTTGATCTGACCTGTGCAATGGAAGAATACGATATAAATGGAGGCAGGAATTGACATCAACAAAAACAACGGGATGGTAATGTGACTGGGCCTGCTCCGAGTAGCTGGTGTTTGCGATGCAGGCTTTGCGTCCCTGGCTTCCCGGCCGTACATTAGGTGAATGATAGATTCGGTGGACAAGACATGCATCATGGGAAGTAGCGGGTGTAGAAATCGCCATTCCTTGTGTCCAATGAACGAATAGATAGAGATTGTCCATCCAATGCACCCGGCCATCACACGTAACTTGGATCCACGCTTCCCAATTGCGAGCCAGAATCCATGAAGAACAAATGGCAACGCCGAGAAACATAGGATGGGAAGAGCCTGCAAAAGATAATAGTGCCAAGGGCTCGATCCGTAGAACGACGAGACCGGCGATGAATTCACGAGCAGAAAATTCATCAAGGTCAGTGTTGTCCGACCATAAAACCACGTATCCAATGAAAGAACGGCCAAAATGATTGCCAAGCTTGGAAAAACGTCAGAAGGGTGATTACGAGAAAGCAAGGTCAATACACAGACCCAATGCAAATAATATCGCGCAGAGTCAAAAACAGGAGCTTTGGGCTTGTCCTTATGCGCCAAAGTAGAACAGAAAACATGTAGACCCAGATTATAGCATTGGTTGGTCGGATGGCACACGCAACAGCCGCTAATGCGATGCTGTATCTGAGTCGGGACCTAAGTTAAACGTCGTGAGATGCATGCGTACATGACGTTGTACGGCAGAACCTACAAGTCAAGCAGGGAGGGAGACGTGACCAAAACGTTCCACGGGAAATAACCCAATGCTATAGTTGTGAGGGACACCTCTAACGAGTTGGAAAAAGACCTTGACAAGGCCATCGAATGAAAGAAAGAGGTTACGGAAAGGAAGTACTATGAATTCTTGGAGATTAAAGGATTCCACAACGCGAATAACATCACTTACAGATATTGATATTGTTGTACGGTCAGCGACTTTCTTACGATACGTGCCGTCGAGAACCGCGCTGGCAAGCTTCGGAACCCACACATCTGTTAAAGCTGCGAGGATACCGTGAACTACTCTTGGTCCAGCAACCTATAATTATCAGATTGATGAATCGGTTAACAACACGCCCGAACATACCACCAACGAGGGATATACGTCCAATCCAGATACCTTCAATAGCCAGTACACTGGAACATTGAGTGCGGGGTATAGCATGCTTCTCAAAGGATGAGGGTTCACCCATTCCCAGGTGAGGTGACCATAACCAAAAACGTATTTGTGTGCAGGTTCTAGTGCTTGGAAGTACTCATCGGGCTGAAAAAAACTTTGGGTAAAAAGGGCGACAAGGACGCGAAAAACGACACTGCGCAAGAACATTAGTAGATCATCGGCGACGAGTACGAAACGCTAATTAACACTTATGTGTCACTAAATTTGCTGACTAAATCGTCGGGCATATGGTGTAGCTGGTTATCACATCCGCTTAGCATGGTGCTGAGTGCGGGGGGTCTCCGGTTCGAGTCCGGATTTGTCCAATTTTTGTTCGTTTTTCCGATTCGATCCATGGCGAGGGCTCGAGACTAGGTAATATCCCACCGGGGCCTGTCGTTTCAAAAATATTCATGCGGGAGATGGGCTGGGTACGGTACTAGGCGAAAGCGTGTGGCTCGGAGTGATATCTATTCACATCCAAGGCGTTACTACAATTGCAAGAATATGATAGGTAGAACTCCCGGCAAGTCATCTCTTTCTCTCAACTACATATTTTGAAACAGGTCTTTCTGCAGATGGTGGTCCTCGTGAAGAAACCCGATCGTGGGTTACAGACGACTGGACTGTTGGCGGGCGCTCAGGCCGCGTCGCGTTGTGAGATGCAGAACCAATTGACATGGGGTGAGGAGACGACGATGGGACGGTAATAGTCGAACCACTACATAGGAAATGATGGTGAATCAATTATCATGGGAGATGCAGGTTCAGAAATCTTGGCAGAAGATCGTGAAGGAGGTTTGTTGATAGGGAAATGTTGGCTAGGGTTGGATCTGGGAGCTTTTCGCTCGATAACACGCGAAATGGCCGAGTGCGGCTGAGAATTGTCGCCGGTGTGATCGTCCTGATAAGGGGTCGTCTCTGCGTGCCCTCCTCCACGAGCTTGCTTGAATCTCGATGGCTTTTCCCCACGGGAAGTGCTCGCAGGATCTACGAATGATGACTCTAGGGCATCAGAATCTCGGGGAGGTGCGATGGTGGATATTGAAGATGGATCCGGGCCAGCATTCTGAATACTGCCCGTTTGCAACATTTGAATCAATTCTCTGACATTTTCGTCCTCGCTCCCACTTTCTCCAGAATGACCCCCCACTAGTTGATCATTTTCTACCTTGCCTAGCCGCACGGAACTTCGAAGAGATTTTTGACGGGACGCTGGGATGACAGAATGCTCTATAGATGTGGAAATGGGACCACGAGACTTGTCGTACGCCGCTGCCATGCGGTCCGCTCGGAAACGCGACAATGGGGGCTGTCCGGTGGACTGGAACCAGAGTCGACGTTAACATCGACGAATACATACAAGTTCCAATGACTTACGGTTCCCTGATGTTCCAAGTCGTCCAAAATATCCCCAGCCATGGCTTTTGCAGTCTCGGCACCGATGGTGTGTCTTCTTTTGTGGTATTCCAGCGCGATTTCGCGATGATGTTGTGCAGCGTCATAATCGAATCCTTCCTCTAATGGCTCGTCGTCCGATATACCGTTGTTACTCGATAAGGATCCATCTTCCTCTGGAGAGTCGTTACCCATGCTTGGAGAGACGTACCCGGTCGATGAAGGGGACTCATCATCCGAGTCTGCGGCAGGGAGAGAGGGAGAAACTGTAGTTCCCGCGGGATGCCGCTCCACTACATGCCTTTTCATGGGGTATTCCTCTGCCTGAGATGTACTCACCAGAGGTATGCGGCCTTGGGCACGTAACCTACCGGGAACGACGTCACCCCAATCAGGTTGGTGTGCTACGCCTTTCTCGTTGGCTTCTGCAGCTGGCGCATCTGCAAAGGCCACGCTCTTCTTCACAACCGAGGACGAGACCTGGGGCTTCGTTTGCAAGTCTTCCTCCTTTATTTTGTCTCCCGCTCTCTCGGCACGTTGGACGAGGACCCGTCCCATCTTCTTGTGCAACTCTCGGGCCGCCTTTAGCTGATCCAGCTCAGCCTTTACCAACTCCTTTCGTTTCCTGGTCGCCTCCTTTCGTTCCTCTTCCGCATCACGCTCTTCTCGTAGCTGCTGCAAGTGTTCTTCCTCCTCGAGCAAATCAAGAATACGATCGCGTTCGCGCCGCCGCCGCTCCCTTTCGTCAGCTGACAGAAGAGGGAGCGGAACCAGGTCTTTGTCTACAACGGGAGAGGGTAAAGTGCTGCTCGATTGGGGTGCTCCATCGACTGGCTCTGAAACGTCAATTATGGGAAGACCGTCTTCGTTCAGGAGCTGTGTTTGAGAGTCGGTGATCGAGTGCGGGTGTACTTCTAGGATGTATGTACCTGACTAGGCTGGTCTCCTGGCGTCGTGCCTTGATTGGAATTATCGACCAGGATGTCGCTGATCTTTTGAGACAATTTCTGTAGTTGTTCTGCGGACAAAGTGGTGCCTGTGGATGAACTGTGTCCCAGGGAACTGAGTAAGCTCTGCAACGCTGAAGAGAATTCTGCGTGAGGTAGGGTGAGAATCGTATCGTAGCGGTTCGCTTACCCTCTGTTCTGCTTGTATTGAGGTCCTTGGTGTGTCCGATGATGTTAGACATGACGAAAGACGCGGTGGACTTGGCATCCGGTTTCCGACCTCAGGGTTACACTGATACTAATACCTTCCTATCGTACTCGTATTTCCCCACCATCATGGGCGTTACCCACGTTGTTCCACCGCCAACCGCTCACAAGAAAAATCGGAGGAGCCTCACAAAAAAGAAAGCAGTCATCAATGACAACTCAGAACCGAAACAAAGCACCGTGGAGGACAAAGGCGACGACGACATGCAACTGGACCCTCTGATCGAAGGACCCGCACCCTCGTTAAGCAATGATGAAGCACGAGGCGACGACAGTGACGACGAACTCGCGATCGACGTTGATCCCGATTCTGCTCCCCAGCCTACTTCAGCACCATCATTCCCCGCCCTCTCAGCTGCCGCCCAATCGAACAGGCTCAAGTCAGAGACCCGACGGATTCCTATACCACCACATCGCATGACGCCAATAAAAAAAGATTGGGTCAATATATTCTCTCCCCTCACGGAGATACTTGGCCTGCAAGTACGAATGAACGTTCAACGGAGATGTGTCGAAATTCGGGTATGGCGTCTGCCCGTCTTCTGTCTGCGCGCCTAAGAGATAGCACTTAGACGTCAAAACACACGAAAGACGTCGGGTCAGTTCAAAAAGGAGCCGACTTCGTCAAAGCGTACGCACTGGGTTTCGACGTTAATGTGAGCAAATGCTGACTGTATCTGTGACTCGCCTAATGCCCGTCAACGAAGGATGCCATCGCACTTCTTCGCTTAGATGACCTGTACCTCGACTCTTTCGAGATCAAAGACGTGAAAACGCTGCACGGAGACCACTTATCGCGTGCCATTGGTATGCAACTATCCCATTATATCAGTGGCAGCCAATCATTCATCCATTTCCTAGGTCGGATAGCAGGACAAGATGGAAAGACGAAATTTACGATCGAGAATGCAAGCCGCACGCGAATCGTTCTTGCAGACACGTTTGTTGAATTATGCAATGCATTCTTTCTTGGTTTTCTGATTTCATTGGCTAGGAAAATCCATATCATGGGATCATTTCAAAACATCAAAATTGCGCGAGACGCAGTCGTATCCCTCATTCTTGGCTCACCCCCAGGAAAGGTCTATGCGGGATTGAGGACCGTGAGCAGTCGGATGAAACAACGGGCTCTATGATCACACTTGTTACATAAATCGTGTAACCTCTGAGCCTCGATATACATTGTCGACAAGTAGAAACACATCAAGTGGACACAACGATAGCGGACACATTGTACAAATACGGCGACAATGACTGAAAAGTGGCTCGAAATACCTATTCGTGAGCTTTGTCCTTCTTAGACTCCTCGTATTGGTCTACTATAGTCTCCCTCAGCATACTGCACGAGTCAGATACTGTCACACGTAGTCACCACACGCAGACTTACTTTTCCCAGGCGGATTCGTCAAGCGGGGGATCTCGTCCGTCACCAACCATCACCCACTTTCCTTGACTTGGGACTCCATTGCTGACGAGAAAGATCCATCCAGGGCCTGGCGGATAGACGTTACCACTTGGCGGCCCAGTAAGGATCATGTTTTCTTCGTCGTGGAATGCTGAGATCGCCAAATATACTAGCCTAGAATTCGCGTGTACCGCATGCGTGATAAACCCTAAATCCATCAGTGCCACTTCAAAGCAAAGTTCAATCGACGATCTCCAACAGCGATGAGAGAAAGACATACCTTTGATCGTTGGGTCCGTGGCATTCGTCCCGGAAGGTATGTTGACGCTCATCTCGAACGGTTGTCCATAATAGATATTGTGGGGGAGCCGGGTAATGACTGGTCGCTCTGCATTCATGTAAGGAGGCCGAAATCGTTCTACACGGTATTCTGTCCCGTATCTCACTTCGCTCCTGTCCAGATTAGGATTGCTCCCCGCAACCAGGACATCGGCAGCAGGCGTCAACGTCGCCACCGAGTGATACATACGCGGTATCACGCTCGATTTCATACCTAATGAAGAGAACCGTTGACCAGGGGGTGCATCGGGTGTATATAAAACAGGCGTGAGAGTCGGATTGTCGGCGTTTGACTGTCCCGCCTGGCCCTTGACGTTTCCATAGCCAGAGATGCCTGACTTGGCGCCATTGACAATAAAAACTTGCCCTGTGGGGAGCAACACAGCATCAGGCATGTGCCTCGGCTCTGGAAGCCACTCCACTTCCCAGCCGGCTGCAATTCCAGCCACAGTGAGCGTTATCCTCGTGCACTGGTTGGAGGCAGGATCCTGTGATGATATCTCATAGCCGGGGATAGCGTCCCTGACGGTGGAACCGCCGCATAAGAGGATCTCTGGCGTGTAGTCCCCAGGTGATAGTGGGAGGAGAAGCCCGACGCCCGCCATCGGATACGTGACGCGAACTCCGTTCGGTATTCGTGGGAGCCTCTGTTCCGTGTTTGCCTGCCAGTCGTAGATCATGGCGTCCTGATTGGCAGCGAGGAATATCTTACCATCCGGGAGAACGAAGGCGATCGGGAAGAGGTTAGCATTCAACGTATCTACCAGGAATGGCAGGTGAATAGGCAAACCATTCGAGCCATGAATAGACTTGGGTGGCCAGTACTCCACGGTTGGATTGTTGACGGTTGCGTTGTTGATCCAGCCACCTTTCTTCGAACCTCCGATAATCATCGCGCTGCCATCAGGTAACCTGACGACGGTGTTGTACCACCTTGGACTCGCCAGTCGGACGCGAGCATGGTTCTCGTACACGTAACACTGGGTTACGTCGGGAGAAAGACAGGGATGAAAGAGCCGAACGGCTTGTAGACCGTCCAGATGCCCAAAGTCTGCAGGCGACGTGAAGCTTTCGATGACGGGGTTCCCTCCGACGTTGATCAACGTTCCGTTGCTCAGAAAGGTACCCCCAGCACAGAACGAGTTGGATTGTATTTCCAAGGGCATGACGGCCTGCGTGTCGAGGTTGTACAACGCCCCCCAGGCGGGGTGGCCACCGATCGATATCGGGTTGTGTTCCACCTTGTCGATCACGAGTACATGGCTAGGAGAGATGACCACCAATTGCATCGCGGCAACGCCGGTGGAACCGCGTAGAACCAGGTCCCACTGGCTCCCGCTGTCGCCCAGAGCATCGTCATCTTGTCCGGTCGGTTCAGACAGCAACCGAGTGTGATCCTGGCCCTTCGTCACGACCATGGCATCGATGTCTATGATCGGGTTCGCCACGCCTTCTGCACCTCTCCCGGTGTGCTCGATTTCTATAAGGTGTTTGCCATACGCAAGGTCGTACTTCCAGGACAGTCGCTGTTGCGTGCGCGGGACGAGGCTCCATGTATCGACGGCTTCCACCTCCTGGCCGTCTATGAAGATCGTGGCAATACCGTGCAACCTGTCTTGAGATCCAAACCATTCGATGCCCGTACCGGTGAAGGAAAGGGAAGCGCGCGCGCCGGGTTCGTCGGTCCAGCGAGATGTGCCTTGAAAGTATGAGTTGGAATAAGAGTCTCTCCACAGACCCCGATACTGAACGAACGGGGACGACGAGTCGTAGCTCTTGGCACCGGGCGGGACGTAGAATGGCACGAAAGCTTTGGGTTTGTCTGATCCTGGAGGTGTCTTGCCGTTCCAAGCGGACTCGCCGCGAGCCAGAACGTGTAGGGCGAATGCCAGCGTCAACCATGCAGTACTCATCGCGATACCCCGTCGCGTATAAAAGTTACTGGATGACCGTCGCTTCTCAACATCACGTGCGGTTGATTTTACAAGAGTATCTTACCAGCTAGAATGCTATTGTACCTATCTATACTATGCATAACATGACATGACATTGGTTGAACTTGAGAAACAGATCACGAACAGAATGTTCGATGCGCGAAAACTAAACAGATATGGAACAAGCAAGATGAGTTGTTGAATGTTAGCTTATGCCTAATTATCCATGCAAAATGAAGGGTGGTTAGCATGATCCGAAGTACCCCACCATGCAGAACGTTCCTATAACCGGACTCTGCCCTTGCCCTTTCCATTTCTTCCAACTTCGCTTAGAGGCAGTCCGCCAGCGACCGTCTGTGGCAATGGTTCCCATATCCGAATCGAAAAGTCGTCCGAACAGGACGCAAACATTCGTTCGTTTCGTGGGTTCCATGCGACTGAATTGACACTTCCCATTCCGTGGCCTGAAAGAATCTCGAGAAGCACACCGGTATCCCTGTGCCAGATATAAACGTTACGGTCTAGGATAACCAGGTGAGAAAAAGATCAGGGAGAACAGCGCCAACACCGACCTTCGCTTCCGCTGACCACGAAGTTACCATCGACGCCTCCGAAGCAACTCCGGATCACATGGTGGCCCTGGTGTTGCCCAGTAAATTTGCGCGCGAGGCGACCCTGGTGCAGGTCCCATAGATGCACCTCCTGTCAAACGTCTCATCATAAGTAAATCACCAAGGAGTCCAGATTCAAACGACTCTCACGTCTGGTGCATGGTTAATCAGAGCAAATTGAGAGTCTTCAGAGATCTTCACGCTCGTAAGTTCACCATCCGTGGGAAGCGACCTAACCTCTCTTCAGTTAGGCCGAGCGCGGCAACGGCGTCAAACTCACAGTTCAATAGCTTTGCTCTTGAGCTCGTATATAATCATCCGATTCTGCGACGGTCGGCCCCCGCTCGCCGTGGCGCCGTTCCCATTGCTGGCCGGAGCTGGCGTTGGCTCCCGACTGGCGCCTCGATCGACATCCTCTGATGCAGTTGGTATTGCGATGTAGTCCATTCCAACCGTAACAAGCCGCGTCATGTCTGGAGTGACAGCCATATCAGTGACACGGACAGGTACATTTGACCATTCGTCCCGAAGCTTCCCGGTCATGTCCTGGAAGAGAAGAGGTGAAGTGTGTACAGGTTACCGGAAGGTTGCACATACCCAACACAATATCTTGCGATCCAGACTTGCAGACATGAAGCCCGAGCCATCCGGTAACCACACGAGTGCCGACACAGTCTCCGAATGAGAGTCAAGCACGTGTATGCGCTTTCCAGTCTAGCAAGACGTATTATAGTCATGCTTTACACAATGAAAGTGATGATAATCACCTTGGTGTCCCAAAGCATTATTACCTGGTCCGCAGAGGTAGCCAGGACGGAGTCGTCAAGCGACCATGCCAATGCGCCGACGGGGAAAGGGTGCTCTCGGAGAGTGAACTCCACGACACACTCACGAGAGGTAGGTTCGATATCCGACTATGAACGTGAGCATCAGTCATTATCCTCCGGGAGGGGAGACGAATCACTTACCCCAATTCGCCAAACTATGGCCGTCCTGTCTTTGCTTGCGCTAGCCAGGCGCAAGCCATCATGACTCCAGGCCACGTTCCAGACCTCGTCGGTGTGTACGTCAAGAACAGTAGTTGTCACACAGGGGAAATCCTCTCTTTCGCAATAGTGATCCGAGAATAGCGAGAAAGCAGCAGAGTTCATGGGCACGTTATGATATAGGCAGTGTTCTCTTTGATAATGTTTCGATTGTGTCAGCAAGGTCGCAAGCCGCCGGGAAGGAATCATTGTCGTAGAGGGTATAAATTCTGGCATAAGAAGTTCTTGACATGATGACGACGAAAATAGAGGACGAAAAGCTCACGTTGTAGTTCGGAAAGCAGTATTCGCCGAGACGTCCCGGATGCACCATCCCACGATGCACGCCGTCGTAGGTCCTCAGGATCGGAACACATTATCAGACTATCACGAAAGTGATCAGCATGAGGCGGAGATTATTTAATCCAGGTGCCCCTGATGCGTACCTGGACAGCGCGTGTAATTGCTCTGAGTTTGTGCTCAGGGGAGCTAATTCGTTACGCAGCACCTGCAGCGCAGCCGTCGTTTTTTGGGACTCCAAAAGCTCAAGGTATTTCTGTCTGCCGATAAGAAAATGGGCCTCCTGAAATAGATGTGTCAGAGACCTCGAGCCAAATGACGGGCGAGGTGTCGATCGCACCCAGATCGCCTCCTCGTCTGCTGCAGTAAGGTGGGGAAGTAACGCCTCCGCGTCCGCCCAGTCTGCGTCAAGAATATACTGGCGGAATTCGGTGACTTCAGGCGCCTCGAGGGAGTAACCCGACTCTGCTTCGAGGGTGGCGGCGGATTCGCTAGAAAGGAATTGCGTTTAGAGTGGCGCGGAGAAAAAGAGCGACTTACACGTAGCCTACGTCACGTAGACTCTGTATGACGAGACGAATGAACTCCTCCCTGTCTACATAAGGGTCATCATACAACGTGGTGCCGGGCAGGGACACGCGCGCCACTGAGGGACCGTGTCTGGCAACGCCGTTGCTCATCGGCGGGGATGCGTTGGGCTTGAAGCCATTGATGGGGAGGATGCCGTTCAAGCGATTCGCTTTGTCTGACGTGATAGAAGACGGACCGGGCTCCGAGATGGTGCTGCTGATGGACAGCGATGAATTGGAGAGCTTGTCTGAACGTGGAATGTACATCTTATCTGTGGAAGAACCCTGTGTAGGGGGTGGGTGGTCAATGGGTGGGACGGAAAGCGGAGGCAGGGACGGTGGTGCGTCAACTGACTATGCGTTGTCTCTTGTGTGGTCTTGGTGAATCTGCAAAGAGAATGATCGCGAGAGAACGGAACGAGTTAGTAAAGGATGATCGACGAGGAAGACAAAACCCGCACCTGGCAGAAGAGTAAGGGTTGCGTCGCCCTCGGGGTGCTCTACAAGAGCGCGGGTACGTGTGGAGGGGACTAGAGAGGGAGAAGCGGGTGGCTGAGAGTGTAGGGCAGATTGTCTTGACGAGGACGGTGAAGGGGCGACTTGGGCTGACTCTGTAGTGGCTTCCAGCCCTGGGGCGGGGTCCTGGCGTGGAGGACGAGCGTCCTGGGCAAAGTCCAGGAGGGTGATTGGATCAATGGTGGCTAGTTGTGTAATGCAACGTTGTTCTGATTGACATGCAGCGTCCCCAGCGTCGCTGGCGTCGATCCAGACAGAATTCCTGTTGAAGAACGATGTAGTTCTCGCTGTTGACCGTCACTCGGGCTGTGAGGCCTGCAGCTCTCTCCAAATATCGGTATGGAAAAGTGACCCCCCCTTCCATTCCATTCCATTCTATTGACGGGGGGGTTGCATTTATTCGCCGCGTACATCGCAAACAAATTCTTTGGCACAGTGAAATCGATTATACGCATCTCCACAAGCCAACTAAAAAAAGAGAGAAATAATAAAAAGGGCTTCTGCAACGACAGTATAGCCAACTAAGTATGCTGATGCTCGATGCGAACAAAAATCCTAGGGTTTTGTGTGTGATAGCGATAGATAACAATTGCAGTGCTAACGGCAAGTTTGCCAATGTTGGTATGAGTTCCGTAAGTTTTCTTGAGTCAATACCTGGGTTCGTGAGATATATAGTACGCGGCGGAATGGAATGGAAGGCGAGTAATCCTGGCTTTTTTTGGACAAGATGCAAATGTGACGAAAAGAGCAAAAAACGACCTCATAGGCTCAACCTGCGGGTCGTAGCGCGTAGGCTGTTTTGAGTAAGACGAAACGGGTATGGCTACCAACGACCCGCCGTGTGTTCGCGCTCCCGCAGGCCACTGCGCCCTATCCCGAAGCCGGGGGCATCTCGAGACGTGCCCCGGCCCTCGAGTTCCTGTGTTCGGTAACGTCCACGCCTCTCGTTGTGGGCATTGGGTGCGACCAACGCCGGGTCTTCAAACTCTTGGATCGACAGCACCATCTTGGGAAGGGGTGAGCTGTTGCGTCGAGCAGTCGGACGTCCCCTGGCGAGAGGAGCACAGGTCCAATCAAATACTTGCTCCACACTGCCTCGACCGTCGCGACACGCGCGGGACTCTGGTACGACGGTGCTCTGGCGGGTTCGCGAATGAGAACCAGGACCAGGACCAGGGTCAGCATATTGCGGCGGTTCTGGTTCGCGGCGACGACCGCGCGGTGTCGATTCCAGAGTGGAGCGCAAGCCAGAAGCAGTAAGCAATGATGCTAATTTTGGGGTCGGAGGGGACGGCCCATGGCCATCAAAAACGCCCGAAGGAGGAAGGACCTGGGGGCGTTGGGGAGAGCTTATTTGGAGAAGCGAAAAGTACGCCGGTAGACTCGCACGGTTGCGGCTCTTTTTGGTTTTCGACGTGAGGGTAGATTTGTCCTTGTCTGGCTCTCGAGCAGAGTGGGAAACCTCTTGACGAGGACGATGGGAAACCTCGTGAGCAAAGTCCAGCTCGTCGTCAGCGAGAGAGGGGACATGGCTCAACGAGGAACTCGAGGAGGTGCGACGATGCAAAAGGGGGATCATAGAATGGTGGTTAGTCGCGGATGGTCGACGCGCATACATTAAACTAGATGGTTTTGATTGATGGTGGGAAGTGATAGAGCGGAGGGAATTGACAATAGAACCTTCCACGCTGTCGCCTTCGTATCCGGAATTATCATCTATTCCGACGAGAGGCTCGTCGTCCTCGTCGTCCTCGGCGTCCGTGCAGAGGGACCAAGAGACGGAGGAGGAAGACGACGAGGTGGAGTACCTGTCGCGCTTGCGAAAGTTGCCGAGCGCACTGCCCAGGGCGGAAGGCATCAAGGCAGGTACTTCGCCACCGGGGGCATGGTC
This sequence comes from Leccinum subgranulosum, assembly GCA_038091575.1. Taxonomy (NCBI): domain Eukaryota; kingdom Fungi; phylum Basidiomycota; class Agaricomycetes; order Boletales; family Boletaceae; genus Leccinum; species Leccinum subgranulosum. Next base: position 45,993 of record JBBPOS010000063.1, on the reverse strand, counting down.
AAAGTGAGGAGAGGAGAGGGCGCTGCTGGCTGAGGATATGGAAGGAGAGTTGTGAACGTCGAGGGCCTCGCATTCGTCGCTACAATACGCACGACTGGGCGGGTGTGTGAGATATGGACAAGGGGTTTGAGGTGAACACGCACCTGTCATCCGGGAGCTGTCTCGAACATGTGAGACAGATCTCCTCGAACATTTGTATTGATGGAAGAGAGCAAGATGGAGGACGTTGAGAGAGAGAGGGAGAGAGGGAATTGGCCCTGGAACTTAAATATGGAGGGACCGGCACAGGAGGAATGGAAATATATCACAAATCACAAATTTAATGACTCAAAGGGGAGTCAACGTCACACATGTGACTGTCAGTTCAATACTTCGGACAATCTAATCTACATGTACTTAAACGTGCAATCGCGCCTTCAATGCGGCATTCCCGCCCCCCATTGTGGCATGCGAGCGTGTGTGTGATTCACCTTTGAACCAGTCGCACGTTTGACTCGTACCGGAGACCCATCAACTTCATTTCACCCACCGCCCGCGTTACGTGCTGTCACTTTCGCAGAGGTCAAATCGTCTCGGTCACGTCAGTAGCGAGAACTCGCCACCTCACCGATCCGAATCACGCCATCACCATGCCCCCTTCCTCGCTGGCGTGCGGGGCAATATGCCATGCATCAAACTGTCGGCGGATGTCGTCAATCTCGCGTGTGTGTGTAAATGCCATGGAGTAATCTCCTCGATTGTAAACATTCGCTGCCCTTCCCGGGTGGCAAATTCAATTCACCTCCGACGACCGAAAAAAAAAACCGCCAACTGTTTCCACGCAAATCATGCGTCCCACACGAGCAAGGGGCGTACTATCGTGGCAGGTTGGCAACGTTGCACTTCTGGCGCATCGCCTGCGCAGCACTGGTCCACGTGATGCACTAGTAAGAGTCTCCGAATAGTGAGGCGTAAAGCAATCGCGCCTGAGCCTCAGAGTCCGCACGCGCTGCGGACCGTATGTACCTCGTTGTCTTTTGTCTCATCCCACCCTGTATGAAGCGGTATCTCGTCGCGATTCAATGTCATGCATACTAAGTTCTTGCCAGGGCCAAACTCGGGTCAGTCCCTTTGGTACCTCGAGGCGCCGCAGATCGTATCAGGAATCCGCGTGAATATTGAAAGCGTAAATCGATACGGTCAGCTACGGTAATCCTCAGTCAGAAGCTAGTTCGGCAGGGGGGGCAGATTCAGCGTCGTCATTACTACCGGAATGCCCTCCACCCAGCGACGACGACAAAGTCGGATTCGAGTCTGCAGGTAGTTCCTCCTCGCTTTTCAGCGTCATGTCCTGTATCCCATTTCCATCTGTAGACGTGGATGACTCTGCTCTCGCGGTAACCGCATCAGAAGAACTGCTTCGAGGAATAACCCGGTCGGAATCGCCCACAACCTCTTCCGAAACGGTACCATTAGAAGATCCGTCTGGAGGCTGTGCAGGAGATGGCAATGGCTTCTCCGGCTTGGAGCTATCTCTCCTAGATAAGAGTCCCTTCAGTCGTTCGTTGGCACCCACAGGCGGTCGGAAGTTGCCAAGTGTGGACTTGCGAGGTATCGATTTCTCGGTCACGAGGGTTTCAAGCATGTTCGTTGGCGCGGAGACATTCTTTAGTACCGACAACTTCTGGTGCAAGAATTGAACGTCCGCTAGCATCCTTTTCAAATAGTTAGATTTAGCACTTCGCTGGAGAATATTTCGGCAGATGACACATGCCTGTCTTTTGCCTCCTGGCTCTGTAACTCGATCTCACCGTACTCCTCGGACAGTCGGTGATTGATGGCGGCGAAGACCTGTGACATCACAAACTAGACAATTCATGGTCACAAAGATACCAACAAGCCGTTCAATGCACGAACCTCCACGATCGGCGCGGACAAGTATCGCGAAAGGACCTTGTGCAATGTCACCGTTTCTTTGACCAAAAGCTCCATATAGACATTGACACCCTCGCCTTGCTTCGATGTCTCCCAACTGACGGCCTGCCACCAAGTGATCAGCCAACGGTATCTCGTAACTGGAGATCGGTGGCATATGACCGACCTGCAATGACTTGACATGGGCACTAATCCTGTCACCCATAATCGCAACCAATTTGGAATGTATCTCGTTCTGATGTTCTTGGAAATCCTTTTGCCACACAATACATGCGATCAGTCTGATAACCACTGAACTCGCGCGAACCCGGACACACCCGTTTGAGTTTATCGAATTCGACCAGCATGACTGCCTGGTTTGGACTAAGATGGCGCCGGAACGTTTCTCGCACGTACGGAATGAGTGCCACCATAATGGAGAGTGACTGGGACGCCAGGGCTATAACAACCGATGAAGTTCGCACGTACACCGTGAAACAATAAGAAAAGTTACTAACCAAGATGTTTTGCTGTGATGTTCTTCAGCCCGGCGGAGCGCATGGCGCCCGCCCCAAGGACTACTTGACAGGTCCTAGAGTTGAATGCTTTAAGAAACTCGATGACCCGGCTCATCGTATCCGTGTTCAGCATCGGAAGATTGACTACGAGCTTCAGGTACTCTAACAGGAGCCCTAGAACAGCACCTGTGGCTGAGACACAGAAATAGGGTCGCTCTTCGATGTGAATGTATTTGGTTGTCGGCGGTGCTAAGCCGTTCTGTCTGCCAAGAGCGGGTGTGGCTTTTCCATTCGTCGAATGGGAGGGTGGAACGGTGGAGAGAGCTGCTATGACGAGATCTGGGGAATCCCGAATGGCAGAATCGACCAACACGTCAGCGGCATGCTGAACAGCGGAAGGAACATCTATTTGATTCCATTGTTCGTCCTCCACGAGCTTTGCAGATTGATTGATTCTTGACTGATGGAATGTTTGTAAGAATAGTCTGGCCTGAAAAGGCAGTGATCGTGACGACTAGTCCTGTAGTGATGGATGGCGCGGCGTAAACGTACCTGACCGAGTACCGTGCCTCGGAGTCCCATAATCATGCGTCGACAGACGACCTCGCATCTGACGACAAAATCCCACGACCGGTTAAAGAACACAAGGAAGCTTGGCAAATCTAGTTGGGCGTGTTGTTCTGAACGGTAACCGATCACTTTGGCTACTAGCCTGTTTGACAGGTCAGCTGTCGCGGAAAGAACGTCTGATAATTCCTCTTGGAGAGGCGCAAGGTCTATCGATACCTGCGTGGATCTGCATAGAGTCAAATCCGAGACAGATAGGCGGGAAAGCACTGTTTACTTACATGAGAGTCTCCAGCACCTCCATCAGAACGCCGTTCTGAACTTGAAGCCCCTCGATGCCATCAAGGAGACTTGTGTACACAGAGGAGACCGCGAAAGAGAACTCGGTTTGGATCATCGAACGCAAGAAGCTAGAAGGTTTGTAAGATGGATATGAAAGAAGAAAATGTATATGATACATGCCTTGATGCAACTTTAGAACTTTTTTCGTCCTCGTCTGGATCAAACGAGGGGAAGTACTACAAAATTGAATTGACATTCTGAACCCTTACAGAAGAGAAAGACGTTGCACCTACGCGTTTCATGATCGCCCTCACCTCGGACATGACGGCATCCTTCCAGGAGACAATTGCGACACGAGTGCCATTGGTACGAACCAGCCCCTGAAGCAAAGGTCGCAGACGGTCTTTGAGCGTGACATTTGGGTTCGTGACAGGATCGGAAGGTTTGGGAACCGCGTTGATGCGATCCAGCAAGTCGAATTTGAGTGCAGCGACAAGATCTGTCGTAAGTGACGAGCTGATCTCGTTGTTCAGGGCTTGCAAATGAGACGGAAGGGAATAAAAGGCGGCGAGGGACGAAAGGGGTACCAAGGACAGAGAGCTGTTCCTGATGGGGGCTTGCGCCTGGAGGGGTGGTGGTGACGGAAGTGAAGAAGAGGAAAGGGACGATTGAGACGCAGGCCGCTTGACCACGGAAGGGGCGGCGGTGGCGGCGGCGGGGTCGAAGAGAGATTCGATGGTGTCGATGACGGAAAGTGCTTCGCCCCATTGGCCTGCGCCGACCAAGCCCTTGGCGACAGACGCCATTTCGACGACGGCGGCGATTTCACGGACGGCATCGTTGACGGCAGCGAGATTGGAACGCCTGGATTCTTTGCGGAGGACGTGTAGACCACGGATGGGGGTCCTGTTGTCGAGGTCTGCAAGCAGAGCGCGTAATTTGGCTATGCGATCCAAGCACTGCTCCGACTCGGTTTGGAGGTCTTGCAAGTTGGTGAGGGCAGCAAAGAAGGAGGAAGAACGAAGGGAAATTTCGCGCACGAGATGCTGTTCGATTGTGTCGGCGTGGTGGGAGAGCTTTTCGAGGAGAGGGAGGGAGTATGAGAGAGAGGAGGGATCGGAGGTGTCCCGGTCGCCACCGAGGCGCTCTGTGACTGAGTCGAAGATGTGTGGGTCCGCGAGATCAAAATTGGGCTTGAAGAAGACGGCGGGGACGGTGTCGAGGGGCGGTAAGGGTTTTGAGGGAGGCGGCGTCGGGGGGCAAGGGGAGGATGAGCTGGACGGCGCGGGCGGAGGGGACGCGGCTTGAACGAAGCGGTCCCATTCTGGGGCGACCGCGCGTAGGTACGATTCAAAGTCCTTGCGCTTTACGCGGGGGAGCTGCGTGGGGGACACGGGCGGGAGTGATGAATGTGCCTTTGGGGGTGCATGTGTCTTGTGGGGGCTGTTGAGCACGTTGGAGACGGCTGTGAGACGGCGTGAGCGGGCCAAGTGAAGGGCTGGAGAGGGTGCGCACCATTGAAACCCTGGGTGGTGCTGGACCAGTGGTGGGGAAGCGGCGAAGCAGCGCTAGTGAGACGGACACGGGGAAGGGCGGCGAACGTGTCGAGTGCTCGACCGTCGGCGGTTGTCTCTGAAACGCTAGCTGGGCCGCGTTTGTTGGCGTTATCCCAGGTGAACCTGAACGGGCGGGGCGGAGACGAGGGCGGGGGCGGGGGCGGGAACGGCGAGCCTGGTCGGGATGGCTCTGATGATGACATGGTCGGGTTCCAACAAGAACCACTACATACCATAATGGACTTGGACTTGCCTGCCTTGTTGGCTCGTTTTCCCCTGCATACTTACCCCGCCGTCCCCGTCCAGCACCGTCTCCCCGTCGTACATCCCACCCTCTGGATAGCACCTCCGCGCGACCTCACCGCCCTCCTCAGCGCCGACGTCGAGTGTCTCAAATGGCAGGCCTACCTCGCCCTCCGTGGCATCGACAGCATCGCTCTCCGCTGGGACATATCTCCCGAGGGCGCCCTCGACGCCCGTCTCCCGAATCTCCATCTCCCTGACCCGTCCCCGCGTCTCCTCCCCCCGCGCAGCATCCCCGACTGGGCCGACTCCCGTCTCGGTCATCCACCCGACGCCCTCGATGGCTATCAAGACCAGGCAGCCAAGGACGAGAGTCATGCCTGGGTCGCCCTCCTCAAAGGCATCGTGCACGCCACCCTGGTACGTCTCCACGCCCATCTCTCTGTCGTCGCTCACACCCTCCCCAGTCCCTCTCTCGCAGCGACCCGCCAGCCATCTTTGGGCTCTTCCAGTCCAACTCCAGCAAGGGTTCCGCACTGGACACCGTCCTCAATCCTCCTCCCCCACCTGCGACTGGTTTTGGCTCTCTCCTCCCCCCATTTGCTACCAATGTCGATCCTGTGGCCATCCAGTCACGTTATGCCGAAGCCATCGCCGCTCTCTCGGATCGCCTGGCCACCGACAAGTGGTTCCTCGGCTCCCAGTACGTTCCCATCCCTCGTCCCATCCTCTTTCTCACACCGCCATCTCTCTCAGAAATCCCACTGCGCTTGACGCACTCCTCTTCGCTTACCTCCACACCCTCCTACACAGCAAAGAATCCACACGCGTCCAAGTTGCTCGACGCCCCAACCTCGTTGCCTGGGAGCGTTCCGTCAGGTCTCGCGTACAGTCTGCCTTTTGTCTGGCACCCGCTGCTTCGTAACACTTTTGGCATATACAATATTCTGGTATATACTTCGTTATCCTACTCATTATCAATCAGAGTGGCTGTCTATCTTGCCATTCCCATTACCGTTCTGATTGCATTGGTCCTTGACAGATTTCCCTGGGAATCGTTTGCGAACCGCACCGATCATTCTTGTAAACCTGCGCCACTGACGATCAGTAACCGACCACGATCGATGTATCTCGACCCACCAAACCCAATTAAGAGCCTGAAGCATCAGATTGGTCCCGCCGTAGGCCATAATGTAAAACAGAGGAAGCCGTGTGTATACGCCATTCAACGTGACGAAAAAATCATACGACTGTGCACCGCTCAGCGTCCCGACACCGACTTTCAAGCGATGCCACATTACCATCATTCCGCCCAGAACGAGCCGGAAAACGAAAAAGGTACCCAACAAGGCAAACCCGTTTATCAGCTGCAGTCGAGATCCGGTCATGCCGACCTTGTCTAAAAACCTGCTTCGATATAGCACTGCATTCACACGGGTCGCTCGGGTACGAAACATACCAATTTAAATTGAGAAAGATCGTGCTCCTATCAATGCCACGTCAGTACTACCCCGGCATCGCAGTCGCGTCATGGAAGGAATCACGTACACTTCCCAAAGCAAAAAACGAACGACATAGTAATGTACAAACGGTCGCTGTCAAGGTGGTTAGAGACGACGCACAAGCGACGAAGACGAAGACCTGCAGTCGCAAGCAAGAAGATGGAGAGACAGGCCACTCCTGGAATGTGCGTCAGCAAACACGGATTGCCCTATTTCTGTAGAAGACTTGCCGTGGGCCACGAATCCGACCTCCGTAAAGTTGAGGATGGTCTCAAACACGTCCCAAATGAAGTAACTAAAACGGATGGCATCGCGAGCAGAAAAAGTCACGCGACAGCACTTACCCGATGGTGATTGCCAACAAAAAGCTAGAATTCGGGTCGGTCCCAAAGGCGCGGTCTTGATCGAGACTTTTGAGGGAAAGACAGCGCCAGGCAAGCACGACTGCGACTAGCGCATGGACTAGGGAGACGACGCGCACGTCCCTGTGGAGGGGTCAGGAGACCAGCTGGAGGGTAGGGTGGGATATGCAAGTACCAATTTATGCGCGTCCTCCTGTCGGCCTTGCCGTACCAAACCGGGAAGTAGGCTCTACCGATGGCAGGGGAGAGACTGAAGTTGACTACGGTGAAAAAGAGGGCGGCAATGACGACGATGTCTGCGACCTCTGGCAGGATGCTTAGGCCATATTTTTGAGCAATGGGACGGACGGCGTCGCGTACGTGGTGTCGAAGTTCTGGTATCATGATGGACAGAGGACAAGGTGGAGGTGAATGTGATTTGCTGGCATTACCTCATGTAATACAATCGGGGTATTAACAAAGGCTTATACAAAGTCCGGAGTGAGGCACCGGGCGTTCGTTTGTTCCAAACATTTATGTTTGCACACAAGCTAGCTCGTCGACGATAAAGACAAATAAAAGTAGAGTATGTAAGCTTAAACCAAGAATGAGGAAGAGTGCCAAAAGGGAAAAGAAATAGAGAGAGGAGAAAAATGAGACTGTGCAAGGAAGAGGACGAGGCTGGAAGCGCAATGCATGGTGCAAGCCACGGACATTTTGGTAGTAGGATGTACGGTAGGATAATAACGAACGTGTAGATGTGGATGTATAGACGTTGAGAGACGAATGCACTGCGTGGGTCTGGGATGGCCTCGAGGCGGAGTGGGAGGGGTATGATGGAGCAGTGGGGGTATATGACGAGGGGGCATCACATTACGACGCAACTGCAGCCTGTTTGCGGTGGTGCGTATGGGTCCTCGCCTTTGCCGACTGGCCCCCAGACTGACGGGACCTGAAAAGGATGAGAACAGAGAACAGAGTTGTAGCGAAACATACCAAATGGTCTTTTGTCGTTTTGCAGTAGCGGATCAAGCTGTGGGTTAGTTGTTTAGCGCGGTGCGAGGATGGAGGCGAGTAGGCAACTGTACCTTGCGCTTGCTTCGCTGACCCGCATGCGTGGACGAGCGAGGTCTTCGCGGAGACGTTGATTGTGCTCCGTGAGACGACGAAGCTTGAGCTCGGACATGGACTGTTTATGAGGACGAGCGTTCATAGCGGAGAGCGTAAGTACGAGGAGGACGAAGTGTAAGTAACTCGAGGGAATTATCGCTGTCGGAGTTTGAACTACACCCCTCTCATGGCCGACGACTCGGACGATTGGACCGCCTTTCTCGAAGAGTACGTCCGCTCGTTCCCGCTCACCGTCGGCGCTCCTGACGACGCCCACAGCGACGACGACATCCCAGCAGACGCGGACGCGCTCGTAGACCGTCTCGGCCCCGCCTTCGCCGCACACCACCGCCAGGCAAGGCTAGACGTGAAACGAGCACTCGTGCCCGTCGTGCAGCACACCCAACACCTCCACGACGCCATCCAGTCCGACATCTTCCCACGCCGCACACAGGCTCTTGCCCGCCTCGATCACGCCACACTCCGCTTCGAGAACTCTGCCCGCCGCGACATGGCTACTGCCCAGTCCGTCTACGATGACGCACAGGCGTGTCTGCCCCTCCCTTTTCCGCTCTCCTGACCTCGCCACCCCTCACAGCGCACCCTCGATGGCCTCTTCTCCACCCTCGACGACCTCGTCCGTCAAAGTGACCTCCTCTTCCATACGTTCAAGACAAGCATGCTCGAGCACGGTACTCCGCGCTCTCCCTGGTGCGCCACTGCCTGACCTCAGTTCATCCAGTCCAGCGCCTTCGCAACTGTGCCAGCCAAATGCCGCTCGACACCGAACGTCTCACATCCAACCTCGAGAAGAAGGCCAAGCACCTCGGTGCCCAAGACCACGCAAAGGCCAAGGAGAATCTCCTCCGCGGCATTCTGGAAAAGTATTGACGCTGTAGTATACCCTGTAATACACAAATGAGAGCAACGTGCCGTGGCCAGAGTGAAATGAATGACGACGTGTGAAAGGAGGTCAATCCAACTTGGAAATTCTGCTGTGCACGACTTGTTTCGTTACCACCACTCCTTGGGCGGACGCCCCTCTGGTCAACTCTTCAAGCATTACCATTCTTGGGTCATAAATCTTTTTTTTTCTCAACAACCTGTCAAGTCAGTCCCCGAAACATATCTCGCATATTTCCCATCTGATTTCCCCTCGAACAAGTCAATATGAGCAGTCGAGGCGGAAGACAGTCCATGTCCGAGCTGCGGCATCGTCGTCTTTTGGAGCATAATCAGCGCCTACGCGAAGATTTGGCAAGGCCGCGAATACGCATAAGTGAAGCCAGCGCAAGGTCCGTAATCGTCTCATCTCCGTACATACGACAACTCAGCACCATTGCAGTTTGATTAGACACTGTAAAACCACCAAGGACCACCTCGTCCGTACCACCACCTCTCTATCTCAGGCCCGTTAGTCACTCATGCCATTTCAGGTTCCGTCCGTCTGGGGCCCAGTCCAGAAGGCCGAAGACCCTTATGCACCACAAAGCTCCAACGGGCGCAGCTGCTGTAACGTACAATAGTTTTCTTTGAAGGGCAGAACCTCGGGTATCGTGGTCGTTCATCTGGATAGTCCTTCCTTTCTATGGCATTTGGTCTGTACTGCATCTATCTCGTTTTCGGATAATCGCTGTTGTGTTGTTGTTCATCGAGCTAGTTACTTTCTTCTTCTTTACGATACCGATACCGAAAGCTTGGAAGGCAATAAGGTCCCTCTACAAGCGTTGCAAGAATTTCTTGATATCTCCCTCGTTGAGCGCACCGATGAAGTGGTTGACCCATTTTCCGTCCTTGAAGGCCACGACCGTTGGCAGTGACCGCACCTGCAGAGCTTGTTGTACGGTGAAACACAAATAATGAAGCGGGAAAACTAACTTGATACTTTTGGGCGAGCTCAATTTCCTTGTCGGTGTCAATGGTGACCAAGTCAAGAGAACGACCGCTGCCAGTCTTGGTGTTATCGTCGCCAGTCAGCTTCTCCAATATGGGCGAGATCATCCTGCATGGTCCGCACCAGCTGAAGATAGTGTCAGATCTAAAACGGGGCGTACTAGGGGGACACGAACTCGGCATAGAAATCGACCAGGATGACTTTATTGCTTGCGTGCTCGTTCAGCACAATCTTGTCAAAGATCTAGATACGTGAGGGTTTGAGACGCTGTGACTAGACCCAGGGCAAGCCTCCCACACCTGTTGGTTCGCATCTAGATATTGTTTCAGGAGCCGTGGAGACGTGTGGAACGCGCGCGTGTTCCATGATGGTTTGGCCTGGCTGACAAGAACAGCGCGCCGCTGAATCAAGGAAAGGACCTTTTCGCCGTGGAAGAGTATGAGCATGAGGTTGAAGAAACGGTGGCGAGTTTATTCCCGTATCCACGTTACTCAGGCTGCCAGATCACTGATGCACGCTGTCAGTGACTCTAGTCTCCCAGGCTGCTCTCCCCACCTGCAAAACTAGCAACGGCAGGACTGGCAAATCTGCTTCACCCCGAAGGCATTTCCAGTACCAGGATTTCAATTGACCCAACTGTCGAGTGTTCGTCTGGGCTTGTTGCATGTAGCCCAGGATACCACCCCTCGTCACGACCAAGACCTTTCGCTGTGTTTGTGACCGCAGCTGGGCCGGTCGACCGCATGTCCGTGTACTGGCCCATGTCACCGAAATCCACCTAGCGTGAGGACACAATGCTTCCGAACCGTTGGAGGCGAACTCGACCCATCTCTCCTGCCTAGGACGAGCACTGAGGAAGTAATAACTTGAGCGCCTGAGAAGTCTGGCATCCCGACTCGACCAAAACTACTGGCCTGGGGCCTTGGGCAGCGGCATGAGCCTGGTCCAAATCAAAGCAAGGTATCCAGCATGTGATGCGTGATGTCTTATTCACCGCGTGCCTGTTGTATGAACTACTGCCATTTAGCTACTGGAACAAATGTAGGTTTGAATGCGATATCCTTCGTTTCGTTTCATGGAGTCCAGGACTCCAGGAGAAGTGAAAGCTTGAGGGGTCAAATTTACCCAGTTTGGCGTTACGCGGCGGTATCAACGTATTTTCCGGCAACTCAGACTAAGCTACTGCAGTCAATATGCCCGCTAGCTCACTACCACCTCCAGCAAAGAGGCGAAAGGCAAAATGCAACGAAACTACCACCAAGGATCTGGAACGTCAACTCACGGCTGCTGCAGCCGATAATACATCCCTAAACCCTCTCTCGGACCTCTTGGACATTGCACAAAATATGTCTGACGCGAGGGATATGTCAAGAGCGATCTATAGCTTATATCGCGTGTTTGTCGTCATCATATCCAACAATAAACTTGCACCTGGAGGAGGCGATGCCGCAAAGGTTGTGCGCAAGTGGTTATGGGAGCGCCTTGACGCGTATGTCAACCTTCTCCTTGGCTTGTTACAGGATGAAGAGGCCACGTTAAGGGTACGCCGACGGTGTTGCAATACGCTATTCTCACTCTCTCATCTTATCACCAGAAATCGGCACTAGATATCCTTTTCTCCTTGCTAAAGCACCTCTCGACTTCGCTAACCCAGTCGAGCCCCGACAACCAGCCACATTTCCACTTTGCGCATTTCAAACGTCTCGCACAAGGACTTCTTCTCTGTCCTTCCTCTTCCCGAGGTGGATCTGCCGCCCCTTTCGCGGGAAAGACGGCTCCTGATGTACGCGAGCACTTTGTGGACACCTGGTTCACCGTCTATGAAGACATCAGGTGGTGTTTTCTCCGAGAGGCAACGTATGCACTCAACCCTCTCTAACCTCTTTTGAACTCATGACCCTTCACTAGCTTCATACTCTCAAAGTATTCATCTACTGACTATCCCGATCTGCCCGGAAATCTGCTGTCCATCATGGAGAAGTTGACCACTTTTCCGACTGATCCATCGGAACTGAATGCATGGTGGGTAGAAGAGCTTGGAAAGAAGCCTCCGAAACCTAAGAACAACAAAGCGGATGGGGTTGATGAAGACGAAGAGATGCCCGATGTAGAAAACGAAGACGAAGAAGATGATTGGAAAAAGTTTTTCGACGATGAACCTAATGCCAAACAGGTGAAAAAGGTCATGGGCGTGCAAGGCAGGACTCACCAGTTGACCTTCCACCAATCGCTTCACTCGTTGCAAGCTCACCGCGCTGTATTTACCCGAACATGGCTCACCTTTCTACCCCACCTTTCGTCTGTATCGATCAACGCTAATCGAAGCTTGACGATGCGAGCCCTGAGCGTTATGCATAGGGGCGTGCTTCCCCACCTGACCAGACCGATCCTTGTAATGGACTGGATAAGTGCATGCGTCGACTTTGGTAAGTGGTGTCACGAACCGCGAGATGAATACTCATGCTTCGTCAGGGGGGACTGTGGGTCTTTTGGCACTCAATGCCTTGTTTATCTTGATGAGGGACTATAACTTGGGAGTAGCCGCCTGTCATTCCCAGCCTTTATTGACGTTTTGTATTCAGAGATTACCCTTCGTTCTATACCCGACTTTACGCCTTTCTCGATAGAGACCTTCTTCATCTCAAGCACCGCGCAAGGTTCTTTCGATTGACCGAGCTCTTTTTGAGCTCAACGTTAGTTTTGCTACCATCCTTTGAACCCACGAGTTTGATTTTACTGATTTGGCGTTCCAGTCATTTGCCAGCATCGCTTGTTGCATCGTTCGTCAAACGACTGTCCCGGCTTTCTCTCGCTGCCCCACCTACTGCAATCATCATGATTATACCGTTCACTTACAACCTCTTCAAGCGACACCCTGCCCTCATGGGCATGATCCACCAGACGCAAGAAATAGATGGTCCCTTCATTGGCAAGTCGAGAACGTTTATGTGGTAGGGCTTTCTGACGAGTCATGCAGACCCTTTCTTACCGGACGAAGCTAACCCGAACATAACCAACGCCATCGATTCGTCGTTATGGGAGCTTTATTCGCATAAGCAGCATTATGACTCTGCAGTATCCACATTGGCGCGGATATTTGAAGAGGCTTTCACAAAGCCAGGGTACTCCATGGAAGACTTTCTGGATCATACGTACGGGACGGTAAGACAGTGCTTAAATTGTGTTATCCTTTTCGCTGAATGAGCGCGTGCTGTCGAAACAGCTTATTGAAGCAGAGATAAAGCGTCCGATCAAAAAGGAGCCCGCCCTAGCCATGGAGCTTGTTAAAAATCCATTCCCGTCGGCCTCGGATGATGATGTAGAGGACGGATTGGACGCAGTAGGCGAGCTGTGGGTTTTTTAAGTTGGATGTCATTAGCACTTCCTTGTCGGTAATGTACACGTAAATACCGACAAACATACCACTGTGCCGCCTCACTTACGAGGAAGATGCACTTGACTGGCGTCAGCTGAGATCCTGAGCCATCTCGCGCTGGTCCCATCATGGATGCGATCCGCGTCTCCAAGGTAAGCACACAGATGCTTGGAACTCCTCTGTAGCTGAAATTGCAAACTCAGGTTGAGAAAGTTCTCTGTGGCAAATCAGGGAGCATTCAATATGGCTCCTTGCATCTGACAGCGCATCACTTGATATTCCGTTACGAAGATGCGGATAAGGAGGAGATGTGGGCGAGTCGTCTTTCATCTCACCGCTCATCTCTATGTTGACACCAACGGCTAGGTTCCGTACCCACTGATTTCGCTCGTCATGCAGCTCCCACACACTCTGCATGGGCGGAGTCCTATTACTTTTCATACGCGAACGTTCGAGACCTTCTCTGTATCCTTCATCAATGATCGCGATGCTACAGACGTATTTGAAAGCGTAAAAGAACTGACGGTGTGCAGTAGGTTGCGCTCGTTTTCCAGCCAGCGTTCTGACCGACAACCCGATAGCGTCTGTCAATCAGCTATATGCTTTCTTCTATTCCCCAAATCCACCCTTGGACTCTGCAGAGGGATGGTCCGTGTACTCTCCTCGAGTGGAGTTTGGACGGATGGGTGTTGGCACCCGAACAAAGAGTTGGCGTTTCACTGACATCAACAAGGATTACCAGGTAAAATTCTTTTATGTGTTCAGCTAAAGATGATGCTAGACTGCGTCCCCAGTTTTCCCCATCTTATCCGTCGCGCTTGGTTGTCCCGACTCGGATAAGCGATTCTACGCTTCAGTATGCGGCAAAATATAGGAGCAAATGTCGAATACCCGCCCTCACTTATATACACTGGGCGAACCACGTAACTACCTTCGTCCTGTTCGTTCGGAAAGGGTTCTCATATTACGCCCACAGGCTAGTATAACCCGTTCGAGCCAACCTATGGTCGGCTTCAAGCAGAACCGCTCTGTCCAAGACGAAAAGCTAGTGGAAGCCATCTTTCAAACCCACCATTCCCCAGATTCTCGGTCTCCAAGCATTTCAGTTTACGGTGCAACTTCCACAAACCTGATTGTAGATGCTCGCCCGACAGCTAATGCCGTTGCAAACACTGCCAGAGGTGCTGGTACGGAAAACATGGATAATTACAAGGATGCGAAGAAAACCTATTCTGGCATCGACCATATCCACGCCATGCGCGAATCGCTGGGCAAAATTGTAGATGTTCTTCGCGAAGCAGATACCGTGGCTGCCAGCGTGAGCGGATACCTTCCTGGGGAAGCGCAACAGCTTGCCGTCTTGGACCGTCAAGCGCTGCGACGATCCGGTTGGCTCCGTCATATGTCTAACATAATGGAAGCCGTGGTTCTCATCGTCCGAAATATACATGTCAACTCGTCTCACGTTCTGATCCACTGTTCGGATGGATGGGACAGGACCTCACAGCTATCTGCTCTGGCTCAACTGTGTTTAGACCCGTACTATCGCACGATGCGTGGATTCCAGATACTCGTCGAAAAGGACTGGATATCTTTCGGACACCGATTCCTGGATCGATGCGGTCACTTATCGTCTGAAAAGTTTTTCACATCCTTGGCAGATACAGCGAATGGCGGTGCTGGTGCTGATACTGCTCAAGCCTTCCTCGCTTCTGTTCAAAACCGCTTCGCGTCTCAGCATCATATCAAGGAGACGAGTCCTTCTTTCCACCAGTTCTTGGAATGCGTTCGTCAGCTCCTGCGGCAGTTCCCTGAACGCTTTGAATTCAACGAGCAGTTTCTACGTACGATCCACTATCACCTCTACTCCTGTCAATTTGGGACCTTTTTATACAATTGCGAACGGGAGCGCAGGCATGGGGAGGATGGAATGGTCCCGTCGGAACGCACGACGAGCCTCTGGGATTTTCTAAACTCATCGCCACAAGTGGAGAAGCACAAGAATCCCATGTATGACAGTTCACTGGACGATCCAATGCACAGAGAGGGGAAGGCGGACATGGGAGTGCTGTTTCCCAATCCCAAGGACGTTCGTTTTTGGCATGAGCTTTATGGTCGCACGGACGAGGAGATGAATGGGAGAGTCGTTATCTCTCGAGTCAAGGACGAGCCTGAAGTTTCCCCTTCTGTCGAGGGCCTCGACGACGATGCTGTAAGCTCGCGCGGGGAAGGATCGTCCACTTTTGACCCTTCATCGTTGCCATCCTCTTCCACTTCATTGTCACCTGCCCGGTCTACCGCTCCCGAAGGCTTATCTTCCGGCCTTCAGGGGCTGTGGTCGTCCTTGCCTGACCTTCCCCAGAGGGTTACGGAAAGTTTCACGAGCGTGGGGGCTCCGACAACTTTGAAGGCTTCCTGGCCACCAACACAAGCGAATCGTTTGTCGTCGTCCCAGGGTCGTGCGCGAACCCCCAATCCCACAGAATTTTTTTCTAGCAGCAGAGTGAAGTCCGTATGGGGAAAGTTGTCATCAAATGCCACCGCAGCATTCTCAGTGGTGCAAGACGCATACGATGGTGTTACGAAGGATATCAAGGCACCCTCGAGACCTGGAGATGAGGGGAATGTGGGGAAAATATCGGAGCTTCAGCCTCGCGAAACCGAGGGACGATTATCAGCCATCTCTGGATCATCGTATAACCCTTGGGACAGCGCGAAGCCACAGAAGTCGATGGTAGCACTTCCAACGGAGAATCCGTGGAGCACTGCACGGTCGCGTTCTCCTGGACCGCTGATTTCCTCCTGGAATGCGGTGGACTCAGCCCCGGTTGCTGCAGATCTCTTTGACACGATCTCACATCAACCACACGAACACAGCAGGACTAGCGCCTCTCGTGCCATGAGGCAAAATCCAGACGTGGGTACTGTGCTTCCCACGCGGACGAGCGGTGAGAGGAAAATAGAGCAGGAGGAGAAGGGACGTGGGGTCACCACGGATCCCCTCGGTGTTGGTCCATTGTAGTTGGATTCTGTACGCTGTTTGGCTAATTAATACTAATTAAATCAGAACATTGGCTGATGGCGTGATATGGTGTCTTAGATAAGCGAACGCGGTCCTTTTTAATCGCTAGCCCGGTTTTGGTTTGAACACGTCCGTTCTTTTTTCTCCTCTTCCCTTCACCGCATCCTCTCCATGTCTCCCAACGGTAGTGCACGTCCTTCCCTCGCCCCAGGGCACTTCCTCTTCACGTCCGAGTCTGTCGGTGAGGGTCACCCAGGTGAGTCCGACGCGTTTTTTGTTCGACCCCGTCCTGATGGAATCCTTCAGACAAGATCTGTGATCAGGTTTCCGATGCCATCGTGAGTGACCAAATGCCTCTGTGCGCGTCAACAGACCTTCTGATACTGCTGATTAGCTCGATGCCTGTCTCGCACAAGATCCTTTGTCAAAGGTTGCCTGTGAGACTGCATCCAAGACCGGCATGATCATGGTCTTTGGCGAGATCACCACCAAGGCCCAGCTTGACTACCAAAAGGTCATCCGCAACACGATCAAGCAGATTGGCTACGACGACTCGTCCAAAGGCTTTGATTACAAAACGTGCAACATTCTCGTTGCGATTGAACAGCAGTCGCCTGATATCGCCCAGGGTCTCGACCACGGCGCTCTGGAAGACCACGGTGCAGGTGACCAGGGTATCATGTTTGGATATGCTACCGATGAGACCGAGGAGTACATGCCCTTGACCATCATGCTTGCCCACAAGCTCAACGGAGCAATGGCGGCTGCTCGTCGTTCTGGACTGTTGCCCTGGCTGCGACCCGACTCCAAGACTCAAGTCACCGTCGAATACAAGAACGAAGGTGGTGCCATGATTCCTCTTCGGGTCGACACCATCGTCATCTCGACTCAACATGCCGAGGAGATCTCCACGCCGGAGCTGCGAAAGGAGATAAAGGAAAAGATTATCAAGGGGGTCATTCCTGCCAACCTCCTCGACGAGCACACCGTCTACCACGTATGCATTACTACTTGTCTACGGCATCTTGAAGCTGACAAAAGCACCAGATTCAACCTTCAGGCCGCTTCGTTATCGGTGGTCCACAGGGTGATGCTGGTTTGACTGGCCGAAAAATCATTGTTGACACGTACGGTGGTTGGGGAGCACACGGTGGAGGTGCCTTCTCTGGCAAAGACTTCTCGAAAGTCGACCGCTCGGCTGCCTACACTGCTCGCTGGATTGGTATGAGAATTTTCTAGATTGGATTGAGTACGCGCTGATCGCAATTCTAGCCAAGTCCCTCGTTGCTGCTGGCCTCGCTCGCCGTGCTCTTGTGCAGCTCTCGTACGCCATTGGTGTTGCGGAGCCCTTGTCGATCTATGTCGACACTTATGGCACGGGCAAGAAGTCGAACGAAGAGCTCGTTGCGATTATCCGTAAGAACTGGGATCTCCGACCTGGTGTCATGGGTAAGTCCGATATCTCCTGTGGTTGCTGGCGCTTGTAACACTGTGCATAGTCCGTGAGCTCGAACTGCAGAAGCCAGTCTACCTGCGAACTGCGTCGTACGGTCACTTCGGCAACCCAGACTACACCTGGGAGAAGCCCAAGAAGCTTGTCGTCTGATTGTTTTTCGCCATTCGTGCCCTGCACTGTCGTAATTATTCCCCACAGCATCGGAAGTTCATCCTTCCGCTCATCTCGAACGCAACATCACGCCTGTAGAACACATAAATTTTCTTCTGCCTAGAGGGACAAACTCATCTACGACCTAGTACCCGGGCAGTAGCCCATCATCTGCTACACGCTAACTATATACGCACGATATCCTTATCATACTAGTATAGAAGAATACAACCCGCGTTCAACCGCGTATTCCAATGAAACGAGCCCGTGTGAATGCGACAGACGACAGTGTGCAAGCTAGGAACGTGGGCAATTGAACTGGAACTTTGAGTTGCCAGAATCCGATCGGACCCGACTCGGCTTGTACTCCTAAGCCGCGACCACCGACGTGAAAAAAAAAGATGCTGCAGGTTTACTAAAGCCTCTGAATCAGAAAGCGACCGAAAACGCACACCCAAACCTCCATCTCACCCACGCCCTTCCAGTGCGTCCCACTGCATCCGTCGCTGCCAGATACTGAACACTTTCTAGTGTGCGGCGTACTAGGCCTACTCTTGCAAGACGCCTCCGTTGATGCGGCCACCGAGATTTGCGAAGGTCTTTCTTTGTTGCAGCACCGCGGCCAGGATGCGTGCGGCATAGTCACATGCGGTCCGAAAGGCCGCTTGTATCAGTGCAAAGCGAACGGGATGGTCCGGGACGTATTCGATGATAAGGCTCTTGCACGGCTGATCGGCGGCATGGGCATCGGCCACAGTGAGAGCCCCACATATGCCCCGATTTTCATCTAATCTCAGCCATCTCTTCCAGTCCGATACCCAACAGCCGGCAGCTCCAACCACGCCGAGGCTCAACCCTTCTACGTCAACTCTCCCTACGGTATCGTACTCGCTCATGTATGTTCCCGCCTTCGCCGGAGACGCGTCTTTTTGTGACCCCGCCCCAATTCCACAGAATGGCAATCTTATCGACAGTACAACTTTACTGCACTACATGGACGCCACAGCCCATCGGCACATCAACACCTCGTCCGACTCCGAACTACTCCTGAATATCTTTGCCGACAACCTTCAAAAGACCGGCAAGTTCCGCATAAACGAGGAAGATATCTTCACAGCCATCGGAGGCTTGATGAAACAGTGTAGGGGTGCATACGCGTGCGTCGCGATGATTGCAGGGTTTGGAATCATCGCCTTTAGGGACCCGAATGGGATCCGACCCCTCGGGATGGCATCCCGGAAAGCCCCTACCGGCCAGGACTGGCTGTTCGCGAGCGAGAGTATCGTGGCCGACGCAGGTGGTTTCAGTGACTGGCAAGATGCTAAACCTGGTACGTCCCATGAATTCCTTGTTCATGTCCCCAGCGTGCTAAATCCTCGCAGGCGAAGCTATCATCATCACTCGCTCTGCGGTTTCGAGACGCATTGTTGCGGAGCCAGCGACGTTTGCGCCCGACATATTTGAGTACGTTTATTTTGCCAGACCTGATTCCGTATTGGACGGCGTGAGTGTCTATCGGAGCCGCATGGCCATGGGAGATGCGCTCGCGGAGGAAGTAAGGAAAGTTTTGTTGGAGAAGAACATCACGGTGGATGTTGTCATTCCGGTCGGTTCTCCTTCGCATAATTTGCATTTGATTTGATTTACCATGTGTTCTAGGTCCCCGATACGTCGCGTGTCGCCGCCTTGAACTTGGCTCAGAAGCTTCAGCTTCCGTATCGGGAGGGATTCGTCAAAAACCGGTATGTTGGTAGGACCTTTATCATGCCGGGACAACAGATGAGGTACTCTAGATCCTGCACGGGATTGACCATGACTGATAGTATCCAGGAGGAAAAATGTGCGAAAAAAACTGAACGCTATGGCCCTTGAGTTTGCCGACAAAAACGTGCTCCTCGTAGACGGTACGTTTCACTACCCTGGGGGCTGTGTCGCACGATGACCACGTATCTCTTTTAGATTCGATTGTGCGAGGCACGACCTCCAAGGAGATTGTCCAGATGGCGAAAGACGTTGGCGCAGAGAAAGTCATCGTTGCCAGCTGTGCTCCCCCAATACGGTAGGGGCTGCTCTCTCCCTCCGATCGTCCGCGATTTAATCTGCTGCGCAGACATTCGAACGTATACGGGATTGACATGCCCTCGCGCTCGGAACTCGTCGCGCATAGTCGGACGACGGAAGAGATCGCAGAGGCCATCGGTGCCAATCTCGTTATCTTTCAGACGCTCCCAGACTTGATAGCGTCTGTCCGTCAATTTAATCCGTCAATCGAAACTTTTGACTGTTCGGTCTTCACGGGCGAATACATCACGGGGGGCGTTGATGAAAGATACTTGGCTTACGTCGAGTCGCTGAGAGCTGATCACCTGAAGCACAAGACGGCTCCAAGTGGGTTCAAGGCTGTTGAAGCTAAAGGCGCAAACGGTTACCATGGGCGACCTTTGGCGAGTTCAGATGCGGCGGCGAACGGGGCAGATGACACCGTTGGTCTACATAACACATGGAACGTCAGTTGACGATCGTAGATTGGGTAACATTTATGCTCTATGTATTTAACTTAGAAGTTTGAGAGTCATCCTTTCCTCAACATTGATGTAAAAAATAGCATAGCTAGCAAATTGTGGATCTGTGATGATACATTGAATACAACAACAACAATCGAACGCTGACTTCTGAACAATAGATATGTTATTACATCTGCCGAAACCCGGGGCCTGTGTCATCGAGCAGGTATAGTGCGATTATTATCTCCTGCTTGGGTGGGCTTCTGTGAGAGTGCCCGGTGTTTTGGCATGAATAAGGATGCCATGGGATCCTTCTTTTGTATCGGTGGTTTGGAAGGACGGGGCTCAATGATTTGTGATGGGAGGTCAAAAGCCGATGGTAGCTGCGATGGTGAAAGACGGGCCTTCTGAGAAACAGGTTCTGTCGGGTTTGAGGTTGGCGGGGAAGTTGATGGACGACTGATGGTGATCGATTTGACAGGCGAGCGACTGCCGACAGGTTTCGTCGATGGAGCTATGAGTGTGCTTGAAGTGTTGGGTCGTTGCACTTTATTGGGCGATATATTTGGTGAGGACCGGGTTGCAATGAAATTCCTTCGAATTTTAGTAGCTTCATCCATCGTCTTCTGAAACAGAGACTTGGGTTGGTGAGGTGTTCCCCCTGAGGGCGGATCAGTCCCGCAAATTACAAAAAATAGGCCGTGCTAACTCACATGCTGTGCGCGCGCGTTTGGGAGGTGGTAATTTGTTGGTCAATTTGATTTCCCGTTCTTTCTTCCGTTCTGCTGCCTCCATACGTTGGTTTCTGAGCTTTGATGCGGCTTCTTCTAGTCGATGAGCCTCGGCTTCACGCAGAAGCTATGTGCGTCTGGATCAGAGGGCATTCCTGAACGAATGATGATGACGACGCACAAAGTACTGATCGCGCCAGGATTCGGGCTGTTCGCCAGGATTCCGAGTGAGTCGTTCGGCTAGTAAAGGGTATGACTTGAAGCAGAGACGTTCCCAGAGATCTGATGGCGTAGAAGTCAGAGACGAAGTTGGGCGCTAAACACGGACGTACCTGAGGTGTCTTGTCCAATATACTGCAACAAGGATGAGATGGGAGTTGTGCGTTGATGCGAGATGGACTGACCGGTGAGAATTGCTCCAAGCGAAGCAGGGTATCTGCAGAGCAGCACTCGAGCACGGGTTTAATAACATCATACCGTACATCATCGCCCAGACAGGTTATAGCTGTTGGGGTGTTGAGGCCGAGGACGATGAGACTGGGGTGGACATACCGTCTGCATGAGCTGAGAGGACTGTGAGGAAGGGCTGTGAGTGACGAGGGTGCGATCGAGGCGAGGGAGAAGAGCTGCTCACCACGCTGGCAATGGGACACGAGCGAGGGAACTCTACGGTGAGCTGTCTCTGATTCTAAGGCCATTCTAAGTGAGAGGAGGAATGTATGTGTTTCCCAAGCGGTACAGCTTTTAAACGCTTGCCAGCCCGATCACACCTGCCAAATACAGCATAGTCTAAACAACCCTCAGTCATCCTCCTCCTCCTCCTCTTGTTCTTCCAACGACTGCTCCTGTGCGTTCATCGCTCCCATCACATCCTCCGTTTGTCCCTTTTGTGCACCAAGTCGTTGTCCTGCAATTGTTCTTGTCACGGCCATGAACACGTGTGTCACTGCACCCACTCACTGATGAGCGTGTGGATCGCCTCCTGTGTCTTTCTCTCGAGCTTCGCAAGCTTCTTCTCCGTCTCCCTCTTGAGATCCCAGTTCACTCGTTTCGGTGCAATGTTGAACACGTCCTGCAAGCGCTCAGCCATCCGTAGTATCGCCGTGTGTTACCACCTACAAGCTCCTGCGCTCTGCGTTGCTCGTCCTCGACAATGATCTTCTCTGCCATACCTTCAACATCCTTTTCAATGGTGTCTTCGGCCAATCTCTCATTTTGCGTGTGCTTCCTCAACGTCCGTGTTTCCGGGTCAAAGTTGCGGTTCAGCAGCACCGATCCACTGCACAAGACATGTTGTCAAACGCTGATCGCAGACAGTCGACGTGCGGCGCACCTGTTTTCACGCCCCTCCTTTTTGTTTCTGAGTGCAACCAACCGCGCCTTCCGTGCCTCCGACACCTGCTGGAGGGACACTGTGGTCGTCGACATTCGGTCTGAGGCTGACTAAGCATATATATTGACTGAACTCGACCGAGGGCTCAACTTGGCATGTTACGGTGTCTTGTCTCCCTACGTGCCCCGTCTCTGTCTCGCTCTTTCACCGTCTCTTCGTCTGTACTTGCCGACACCCTAAAGATCATTGATACCGTTCAGTTTCCGTGCGAATCCATAAGGTATGTCTTTACTTCAGCGACACGACGCGACGCGAACACACAGTCCCCGCAGGAACTTTTCTATCATTGCCCACATCGGTATTTTCCTTTCGTCTTTCGTGTCTCACGCGCCCACATTCCCTCTAGACCATGGCAAATCAACACTAGCCGATCGGTCAGTAGACTTATTTGCTTTGTTCGTCTGCTCACCTTACCTCCGAGGTCAGGCTACTCGAGGTGCAATCTCTCGCGCCTCTTCACCTGACATTGCATCAACACTCGTTCAGCTTACAGGCACCATACCAAATGGAGCCAAAGGTTCCAACCAACAGGTCCTAGACAAACTCAAAGTCGAACGAGAGCGCGGAATTACCGGTGAGGCACTCAACATTGGATGCAAAGACACGCTCTCATACGATACACAGTCAAGGCGCAGACGGCTAGGTGATCACCTTGTTTTGCCCGCCTGGAACTGCCTGATTGTTCTCCTCCAGTATGATACATGGAGTCGGCACGAACAAGTACCTCCTCAATCTCATCGACACCCCCGTAAGTATCCTACGAGTGTATCCAACCTTGTGCTGATCATATACCAGGGACATGTCGACTTTTCGTGGGAGGTGTCTCGCTCTCTAGCAGCCAGCCAAGGCGCGCTTTTGTTGGTGGATGCCACCCAAGGTGTTCAGGCGCAATCTATTTCTGTATTCCACATCGCCAAAGAGAGAGGCCTTACCGTCATCCCTGTTCTTAACAAGGTCCGCCAGTTCGAGCACTGTTGGTCATCTAGGTTCTTCAACGCACACCAACGCAGATAGATATGCCTGCATCCCAACCCGACCGCGTCGCTTTACAACTACAGTCAACATTTGGCATAGATCCTGTTGATATATTGCAGATTTCAGCTAAAACTGGTCAAGGTGTGGAAGCTGTGCTCGAAACCATCATCGAACGAATACCTCCTCCATCGGCGTTCGAAGAGAAGCCTCTCAAGGCTTTATTATTTGACTCTTAGTGAGTACTTGGTCAGTGATTATGTTTACCCAATATTGAGCCATACAAGTTATGACCGATATCGAGGCGTCATTTCACTTGTGAGTATCCACGACGGTGTGATTCGTAAAGGTAAATACACAACACGAAAATCTATCGTCAGGTTTCATTTTTACGCCGACAGGCGATAAAATCGTGTCTTGCCACACTCGGAAGAAGTATGAAGTGCATGAAGTTGGTCTTATGCATCCCGATGAACTCCCTACGGCAAGCTTACGGCCAGGACAAGTCGGTTATATAGCTTGTAACATGAAAGAATCGTCTGAAGGTTCATGGAGATTCTGCTTTTCACTCGAATTGTCACTCAAGTGATTGTCTAGCTCATGTCGGAGATACTCTCTACCGTGTTGGTGCGCATGTGGATCCAATGCCCGGTTTTCGACCCGCGAAAGCCATGGTAAGTATGCTTCACTCTTCTCAGTTTAAATCTCAGAATCTCCAGGTATATGCCGGTATTTTTCCTGTGGATACAAACGACTTTATAAAACTCGAAGAATCTATCAAACGTGTACGTGGCTTTCCATTCCCATTTCCGCACCATCTCTCAAGAAGTGTACGTGTAGCTAACGCTAACCGATCGAAGTGTCTCTGTTCAACGTGAATCTTCTTCTGCATTGGGACAAGGTTGCCGTCTGGGTTTTCTCGGAACTTTACACATGGATGTCTTCCGCCAACGTCTGGAGGATGAATACGACGCAAACGTCATCATTACCGCTCCAACTGTACCTTACCAAGGTACTCTCTGCATTATATCAGACTATGTACATCAGCTAACAATGAGATTTTTGTAGTTGTCTATAGAGATAGGACTATTACGGTCAGCAATCCTACGGAGTTCCCGGATCTTTCGGATTCTTCGTCGGGCGTCAAAGAGGTTCAAGAACCGGTGGTCAAAGCAACGATCATTGTTCCTGAAGGTTTGCTGCATTGTTCCCATGTTTTCTGAAACCGCTGAATCTCCCTTAGGTTACCTCGGCGAGATGATGGAACTATGTTTTTCGCGCCGTGCGGAAGATTTGGATCATCGTTATTTAGACGCGGGGGAGACCGGGTCCGCTCGCATCATCTTGACATGTACAATTCCCTTGAGCGAAATCGTTAACGACTTCTTCGACAAACTCAAGAGTAAGAGCTCGGGATACGCAAGTTTTGAGTGCGTAACACTTCCATATCTCAATCTCTGTACTGGCATGAACTGACGCTGCACAGTTACGAGGATGCTGGGTATAAACGAAGCGACTTATCCAAGGTGAGGATGTCCACCGGTCTTGCATCTCGACGATGATTCATTTCAAACTAGATGGTCTTTCTTCTAAATGGAAAACCAGTGGATGCACTTGCATTAATTGTACACCGATCTGCACAGCAAGATGTTGGCAAGATGTGGGTGAAGAAGTTGCGTGAGTGTTGTCATGAATTTTGTTCAGCTCTCCCGGACGTCGATTGCCCATCTAGATAAGGTTATTCCTCGTCAACTGTTTGAGGTGCCCATTCAGGCCGCTATTGGTAAAAAGGTCATCGCTCGGGAAACACTGAAAGCCCTCCGTGCCGATGTCACTGCAGGGCTGTATGGAGGTATGAATTCGGTGAGGTGGCTGGTCGCCTAACTCAAATATGGCAGGTCATTACGAACGCAAGATGAAGCACCTCGAAAACCAAAAGGAAAGCAAACGCCGTATGAAGCGGTTCAGCAATGTGGATCTACCACAGGAAGCCTTCTTCGACATTTTGAGCACCAAACCAAAGTAGGACAAGGTTGATCAACATTTCAGGGTACTGGAAAGTCACCCCACGGCCCTACTAAAGCTCGTAGTCCTCGTCATCGTAAGCCTCCTTGATAAGCCGGTAAACAGATGATGGTGGATGATCGCCACTGCGGAAATGGTTCATGGAGACAGAGATAGGATGACGGGAGACTCACTCGTTCGTAACGTATGCATCGATCATCTCCGGCCGTACATAATCATAGAACGGATTGACGACATCCACTTTATCTACCAGATCACCCTCTTCGAACCCGAGAACGTTGTTGGGATCTCCAAAGTCAAGCGCGCCGTATTCATGATATAAATTCCATTGAGGGGTAAGCTTAAATTGTCCTGCACAAACGACGACTGGCGTGCTGTGCGCGCGAGCAGCTGTAGCAGCCAGGAGTGATCCGGTGATAGCGAACATTCCACCATTAGCGAGGATAGCATGCGCGCCAAGTATGACTTTGTTTATTCGCGACATGAGGGCATATATTGAAGAATCGGGAACAAGGACCGTGGAAATGCCTGCTGATGAGAGCGTTTCAGCCATTTCGTGGCCGCTGAACCTGCCAACCAGATGGGTGGGTTAGAATCCGCACTGCAATGCAACAAGGGAAACACTGACGTTGGAGCAGTTTCTGCGACGATGACCGTATATTTCCGATAAGGAGCAGCCGACTTGAGAAATGCCGCTACTGTGCTCGATTTTCCGATCGTGAGGATGATCTCACTGGAGACGAGTTATGTGAGCCTGGAGTGTGCGAACGGGCGAATGACATACTCGGAGTGTATGTGATCCTTTGCGTTCTTGGAGATGTTGTCGTATACGGTTTCGAGCTCGTCAAAGACGTCCTGGATAGCCTCCATGAGGACAGGTTTCAGCGTCCGAGCAAACGCATCGGGATCGTCAGGATTGTTTTCCTTCAAGGTACCCTGTGCCTCATGGGAAACTTTCAGAGGGGTGGCTTGCTTTCGAGGTTGTCCTTGGGAAACAAACTTTGCGATCGAGAAGGTCGGTTTCGAAGTTGAGGACTCGGAGGCGGTGGTTCCTCGGGACGCCGTATGATATTCCTCTCGGATGTGATGCAGAACTTTACGAACGGTGTTTGCTACCGTGTACTCTGAGCGGTTGGATGGGTTAGAATTTCGGTCGTGCGTACGGAGAGATAGAGGCGCGTTTCGCACCTTTGGATTGAGCGTCCACCAGTTTGCGACCCACAGCGCGGATGATTTCGAGCAGCTGGTCGATGTTGGAGAATCGAGCCTTGGAAACGACCTGACGAAGGACGAGGAGTGTTTCCAGCGCCGTCTCTCGAGATCCGACAACCTGCCTAACGAACCGAGACGTGAACGTTGAGCGATTGCCTCTGAGAAGAAACGCTACCGACCGCCTTCGAAGTTTGGCTGCGAGAACTTCGACGGATTTCTCACTTTCAGCTACTGAAAGATCTGTGGCCATCTTTGACTGAACTCGTGGAGAAGATCGCTAGTTGTTGGTGTCTCAAAGATCTGTCGAGTCATATCTGCCCAGCGCGGTTGCAGATCCCCTAAATAGCAATCTATTCGTTCTACAGCAGATTACATAAGCAAGCCTGCTCTTGTCTCGAGCCGCTCAAATATGCCAATCCAGCCTTTCTGCCCACTTTCCAGGAAGTAATTCGGAAATTTGTTCGACATCTTTGTCACCCCTCCCAGATAGACACTATACAAACGAGTCAGTTTACACCGCGAGGAATTCAAACCATCTTACTATGACTAAATCCGTCTCTTTCGTGAGCATCTTCGCCCGACGGACTCCTTCCCAGATTGCGTGGGATGATTCCAGTGCTAAAACCCCCTTAGCGATAGTTTAACAACGCGAAACATCGACTAACCAGGAATAATTCCTTCGAGTTGCGTGATGAGACGGAACCCTCTCAACGCTTCTTCGTCCGTCGCAACCACATACTCTGCGCGACCAGATTCCTTCAGCCAAGCATGCTCTGGTCCAACTCCGGGGTAATCTAGACCCGCACTAACAGAGTGCGTCTCAATGATCTGACCCACGTCAGACTGTAGGATATACGTCCGCACACCATGCAGTACACCAGGCTTCCCTTTGGAAAGTGTGGCACTGTGGCGATCTCCATCAATGCCTGGCACATTGTCAGCTCCACATGTGCCAAATGTTTAAATACAAACCTTCGCCACCAGCTTCAACACCCACCAGCTGGACGTTTTTGTCGGGTATAAAGTCGTAGAATGTTCCAATAGCATTACTTCCGCCACCAACACATGCAACGACGACATCGGGAAGCTTCCCTTTTATTTCGTGAAGCTGCGATTTGATTTCCCGTCCTATCACCTTTTGGAAATCACGAACGATGGTGGGGAAAGGATGGGGTCCAATGCATGATCCAACAAGATAGTGCGTGTTCGATAAGTTGGTCACCCAATCACGCAATGCTTCGTTGACTGCGTCCTTTAATGTCCGAGATCCCGACTCGACCGGAACAACCTTGGGAAGTAGGAGTCTAAGAATCAAGTAAGGTCAGGGCACAGTAACTTACCGTTGCACCCAGCATTTTCATTCGAAACACATTCAGTGCCTGGCGTCTTACATCTTCCGCACCCATGTACACGACACACTCCAGACCGAATCTGGCACACACGGTCGCAGTTGCAACGCCGTGTTGTCCGGCACCGGTCTCTGCAATGATTCGCTTCTTGCCCAGACGTTTGGCGAGAAGAATCTGTCGTGTTATTCAAGCTCACAGCACAAGGGACGTTAGGGTGGACAACTTGCCTGGCCAATGGCATTATTGATCTTGTGCGAACCGGTATGGTTCCTACATAAGCTGTCAGCGTGGAAAGACTGCAAACCGCCTGCGGACCTACAAATCTTCGCGTTTCAACCAGATTTGGGCGCCACCGGCATGTTTCGTCAGGGACTCTGCAAAGTACAGTTTTGAAGGACGGTTCATATATCCATAGTAGCTTTCGAACTCTTTCCAGAATTCGGGATCGTTGATGGCTGATTTGTGTGCCTCCTCAAGCTCAAGGAGACAGCCAAACAGTGCCTCTGGAACGTATTGGCCCCCAAACTGCCCGAATCTGGGAGGAAGAGAATTCGTTGCGATTTGGGGGGTTATCATCTCTATATCGGAAGGAGCGGATGTTGGTGGGGGTGGGGGCCGAGCTGGTGGGGCAGATCCACCCTGACTGATTTCACGGCAGTACGATTCCACTGCCTGTGGAATAATGTCCGACGATGCTCCCTTGATGATAGAAACCAAACGACTGCCGATGACCACGCCATCGGCCCCAGCATTCTGGACATACTCAAAGTGAGCTCGCGTAGCCACACCGAAGCCAACGGCGATGGGAACAGAGGTGTGCTCTCGGACACGTGCGATGATATCAGGGAGCTCGCTATTGATCTGACCTTGGACGGACGATCCGGTGGTACCCATCTGTGGATGGCTCAGAGTTAATGAAGCACCGAAATATAGCTCAGACATACTCTGGAAACTACGTAAATGAAAGAGTCCGCGATGGATGCGAGGAAATGAATGCGGTTCAAGGATGTTGAAGGAGCTATGAGTGGAACATAGGACATGCTAAGAGTCGATGTCATCATTCAAGTGCAAGACCTGGGGAGCTGATTGTTGACATACTCTGCTCTTTGGCACTTTTCCCTAAAGCCGACGGCTTCTTCAGGCGGGAGGTCCACCATGATATAACCATTGGCGCCGGCTTCTCTCGCATCCTGAATTGCCTTTTCTTCCCCATAAGCGATCATGGGATTGTAATAACCTGCATGTCACGAGATTGAGGAACACGATGCTTTGAAGTGGGTAGCAATGACTAACCCATGAGCAGGACCGGGACGGTAAGACCCTGCTGACGCGCCTCTCTGACTTGACCGAGCACAGTGGCATAATCGATGGAATTATGGACCGCAACCTGGAGACCTCGATACGACAGTAGACCAGGTAAGAGTAGATTTGGCAAACCGTGTTAGTTTCTTGAATGGCAGGGCCATCGGCGATTGGATCTGAGAAGGGAACCCCTAGTTCGATGATGTCTACTCCCCCCTTTTGCATGGCAAGACATATGGGAACAGTATCGACCGATCTTGGATATCCTGCAGTGACAAATGTGACCAAGGCACAAGACCCCTGCAGTGCTGTCAACGACACTGTACCTCCCCGAAAAGCAAACGTACATTGGCCTTTTTGGCTTCGAAGACGGACTTGATGGCTTGCATGGTTGTAAAATTCTAGGTTTGGGCTTCGGCTTAAGTAGAATTTTCGGTTACCAATGGAGATGCGAGGCTACTTAATAACTCAGGCTGAGCAGCACGGCCTTGTGCCAAGTCAATGATACTGATCGATCTAACCGGCGTGGCGGAGTTAGAATGCGTATTACTCGGAAGGGTCTTGAGAACGTGGACCAAGTTGGCTGGACAATTTTTGTTGGATGCTTCTTGCCACCGGTCATCATTATGGAGTCCTCACAGCCCCCAGACGAAGCCAGAGTGCTCGTCATATACACCGGCGGAACCATCGGAATGCTCCTTGGTGCTCAGGGATACACGCCTGAACCTTTCTTCCTCACAGGGTCTCTCTCAAGTCTGAAACGGTTTCACGATCCTCTCCAAGACTCTCTCTATTCACATGCGACCTCTGTGAAAGGCTACAGAGAGTGGTCAAGCAGCGGGCGGTCAAGCCCATCAGTCACAGGGACGCCCACTTCCGGTATCTCCCCCCGGCCCACCCTATTGGTCAAGTCGTCGCGTCCTATAGGCGGGGTACCGAAGCTTGGTCTTGATGCCAGTAGCACGCCCCTAAATATACCATGCGAAAAGATATCTAGTGATGTTTATCAAGCAAGGCTTCCTAGCTTGGTCACTCCCAAAGGCGCTGCGCTTGGCCCGAATGGCGGCAAGCGTATCCGGTATGCTATCCTCGAGGTATGTGATGGGGTCGACCAGAAATTTCAATAGCAATTAAAGATGTCAGTGGGATCCTTTGATGGACAGCAGCAACGTTGAAATGAATGGTGCATATAACCTGACCCTTGCGATTCATAGCTCTTATCTGACCCTCTGTAGAGTGGATTCGCATCGCCACGGAGATAGAGCTCAACTACAAGGAATTCGATGCATTCGTCATTCTGCATGGCACGGACACTATGTCTTATTCGTCCAGCGCGCTTAGTTTCCTGCTCGAAGACCTTGGGAAAACTGTGGTTCGTTTTCCTTCATCTGTCGCGGAAGAGAACTTCCTTAGAGACTTTCACTTCCTATCATAGATTCTGACCGGCGCACAGATTCCCTTATCCCAGCTTCGAAATGATGCTGTAGATAATCTTCTTGGCGCACTAACTATAGCAGGACACTATATCATACCAGGTATTCAAGTTCTTGCATTGCTCGGGTCATGAATTTGTGTTCACCATCTCTAGAGTGTAGCCTATACTTCAACCACGCTCTCTACCGCGGGAATCGAGTCTCGAAAATATCGTCCTATGACCTGAACGCTTTTCACAGTCCAAACCTTCCTCCGCTAGTTAATGGTGGCCCCTGAATTTTGTGCTTTATATTCTAAACTGATTCTTTCATTCTCTCATACAGTCGGGATCAACATTGTGGTGAACTGGAATGAAGTACTGAGGCAAATAAATTTACGCCGTTTCAGAGCTCATAAAGGTTGCTTGATTATTTTTTTGCTGGGTAATTTACTGATTTTCCGTGTTTGCAGAAATGTGCCCTCACGTTGGTAAATGGTCCAGCCCAGCTCATTGATTTATTCATCATTCCATCCCAGCGAATCTTCGCCTGTTTCCTGGGATGACTGTTGCCACTGTCCAGGCATTTCTAGCACCGCCAATACGGGGTGTTGTACTCGAAACTTTTGGCGCCGGGAATGCTCCTCAGAGGTCTGATCTAATGTCAGCTCTCAAGCAAGCGTGCGACTCCGGAATCGTTGTTGTTGCAATAACGCAATGCATGAAGGGTTCCGTCTCTGATGCATACGAGAGTGGCAGATCTCTCCAAAGGATGGGCGTTATCCCGGGTGGGGATATGACACCAGAGGTAACACGACCCTCAAGCTTTATATTACGAGGCTAAGATTTTGACGAGTAGTGTGCCCTTGCAAAACTGGCCTACCTGTTATCCAAGCCTGAACTGAGCGTCAATCAAGTCAGGGAACTGGTCAGCATGCCCCTCCGCGGCGAACTCACGTGTCCTACACTTTCGCCGCCCGCTCGACCGCAGTCGACTACTCCTGACCTACCAAGCATTCAAGCATTCCTGACACAATTCGTACGACTTTCTTCCTCAGGTTTGGCGCGCGAAATACCCAAGATCACTATCTCATCCACGAGAGACGATGCTCAAGATGCTACTGCTTCATGGTCAAGCACTGCTAGCGAGACTGCATCGACTGAAGCAGCCCTCCTTCCTTTGCTCATGCACCTTGCCGCCGCCCGCGATGACGTACAGGGCTTACAATTTTGCATGGCTACCGCAGCCACATGGGAGGCGGAAGACATAACACCCAACTCGATCCCAGGAGGCATTGTGAATTGCCTTGAAGCTGGTACTAGTCATTCCCCTCTACACGTAGCGGCATTCAACGGAAATACTGCGAGCGTCACTTGGTTACTAAAGTCTGGCGCACTCGTACATCACAGAGACGTTCTTGGGCATACTGCGTTGTATTATGTCAGTGCATCCTTCATCATGGCGTGTGTTCTGCTAATTTGGTGCAGGCGGCCCGTGGAGGACACGAGGATGTTGTGGATATCCTTGTGGGCGCTGGAGCGAACCTTGGCGGTATGGAGACTGAATATGCTGAGCTGTCGCTGAGAAACGCACTCGATTCCGGGGACCAAGATACCGTTGCAGTCTGGGCCAAAACTGGGATGAGAACGGTTGTTCAGAGTCCAGTGTTGAAACAATGAGGGGAAATACTACGCAGGAGGGTATACAGGAAAACCAAAAGTCGAATAGTACATTATGGCTACGAGTCATAATCCCCGATTACTTCGATATCAGTACTAGGTTCGGATGCATCCTTTGCAGCGTCTCTTATCTTTTCGCGAAGCGAGCCAAGGAATAGTCCCTGTTGCGCGCAAGGAAATGTGAATGAATCGCCCATGTACTCCAATCTCTTGACAAAGGCTTCGGGTTCTCTATTGAGATTTAGGGGGGTGTACTTGATCCGGCGGTGTATGGAGTCATCTTCGGACGCAGGCTCGCCATCTGGACCTCCGAAGCCATTGAATATTCGCATGGTAAAGTCAAGGCCTTTTGGATAGTGCCACTTTCATCAGCAGTTGCGCAGTGGAGAGCACTTGAGAAACCAACATTTTTCATCTATGCGCTCTCCTTCTATGTCATCGCCTCGACGTGTCATTTCGTAGTACGTGTATATGCAGTGGAAGATGACGTCAGGTTCCTCCAAGTCTGGCACATGTTCAAACTTGACATTTGTGATCAAGAGATTAGACATGTCTTCGTAAAACTTGATGACTTCGGTCATCTTTGGGTCATCCATGCCAAACGGTCGCTTAGGGCGCGGACGCGAGTTTGGAGAACCTTTGGGTGCAGCTCGAGCTAGTAGTTCCTTTGATCTTTCAATTTCAGCGTCGCGCTCGCGAATAGCATCCTGGACTGTCAGCGTAGCTCGAATAAGCATTGATCAAAAGAGGAAGGGAGTGCTGACCGGAATGCTCTAGTTCGGCTATTTGTTTTGTTTTTTCGTCGATCGTGCTTTCCTTAGCCTTGATGACCTCTTGAAGGCGCGATATGTCTTGCTCTACGGCACGCTTTTCCTCGTCGGCTGCTTCTCTTGTCAAAAAATGGAGTGCGACTGCCTGACCCGTGCGAGAGAGTGGCTCAAGTCGCGTTAACTGGGTAGTAAGCTCCTTGATGAGAGCATCCTGTGCTGGGGCGTGTCACTAGGTGCAACGAATCATCAGATTCCGACATACCTTTAGCACGCTCTTCGTATTGTATCTGTAGTTGTTCGAGGACTTGCTCAGGCTCCGTCCTGCGTATTTGGAAAAGTTCCTCCAGTTGTCTCGACAACGCATCTCGCTGAGTCTCGAGCTACAATCTATGTCATTACTGAGGCTCCGAACAGCAAAGGTAAGAGGGGAAAATTTACATCTTTCGCCTTCTGTTTCCATCTATCCAACTCTTTCCGACTTTTCGCGTCGGAGGAAGAGTGACTTTTGTTCGTTCCTATTGTGGTGGTGGTGGAACGAGTAGTCGTCTGCACATCAGTCTCTTTATCCTCTTTGTCCACTTCCATTATGTCCTCGATAGCTTGGGTTTTCTTTGTTGATTTCGAATTTGTTGACTTCTGTACCTGTTGACCATTCACAACGGTAGTGGTTTTGGAACGTGGCTTGGCCTTTGGTGCCGGTTTGGAGATCGCGTGAGGCTTGTTCTCAGACTCCCAGTTGTCTGCGAGTGAACTGCTTAGATGAATGTCTCGTACCCGGTCAAGACGAGAACGTGCTCACTCATTTCGTCGTCCGAAGACATGATGTCCATGTGGTCAGTCAGGAGGGGGAACAATGCAAGTCACGTGGGTGCGCGTCTCATGTCTTCCCTCGACGATTACCTAGCGGAACGCGATGCCTTGCTCAAGGCGGACAGAGCCCTTCGTGTAGATTCCGTTCGCTCAAGCACTGTCTTGGAACGCCAAGCAGACCAGATCGTTCGCCGTGTTCGTGCCGACGATGCGAAATCTGTGTGGAGCGTTCAGCAAGACGAGGTCCCGCATCCGTTTCCTGGAATGGAGTTTCTGACTGGTTGGCACCACCATTACCACTACTACCAAGTCCCTGGGCTAAATGATACCATGATCAGGCAAGAGAATCGTCCAAAAAACGAAGCTCTTTCAAATCATTTCAAAGGTTTGTTCCCATCTACCGCCGGTCTGTGTACTAACGCGCGTCTCCGTAGATGCCAAAAGGCGCCTTGCTTCATGTTCACCTTGATCTGACTGTCGGGGCGAAAACTCTGCTTGAGATCGCATTGCGCCACTCTGCTATCCATATCTCTTCTCCGGAGCTGATTACCTTGGCCAATATGGCATCCATCCGGCCAAACATGAGACCAATCCATACTAATCCTACTACCAACGTAACGTCGCTTACAGATCCGGAATACCGTCCCGATTCTTGGATACCACTCGCAACAGCACGCGAAAGATTTGACCCGAACTTGGGAGGACCCGACGGATTCGATCAGTGGCTCATCAGCAAGATGACCATCAATCCAAGCGAAGCATACGTCACCCATAATAACAATATTAGGGTACGAACAAGTCGATGGGCAACTTTGGTATAGCGTGCTGACTCTGGTTAGATCTGGGACGTGTTTCGCTCTGCTGCGGGCTTGAATTGTGTTTGTCCTTCCTTGGAAATTTCCCGATAGATGAAAGTGTTGACGGGGATGTAAAAATGGTAGAGCATCGTCTATTATTTCCCTATATGGGCGGAGTATATCCGACACTTTCTTGAAGAAACATTTGAGGATGGGGTATCTTACGTCGAAGCACGGATCAATTTCAGTCCAAAGTAAGTGTATTTTTAAATAGATCTTCGTTTCACTGCATCTTTCCCCTTAGGTATATGATTGGTGCAGATGGGGGGAACGTTCCACATTCTGAGTGGCTGAGGACGTTTAAAACGGAGGTTGACAGATTCAAGGAAGAACACCTGGATTTCTTAGGCGCAAAGGCATGTATTTTTTGGTTTGTTTCCACTAGTACTTATGAAAATAATTTAGATAATCTACACAGTCATTCGAGATTGTGATGGAGATACCCTACGGGATCATCTAGAGGATTGCATACAAATGAAGCGGATGTTTCCTGAAATAATTACCGGTGTGTATCCTCACCTATTTGCAAAGCAGATGCATTTTGAACGACTGCGGGCGTGCCTAGGCTTTGACCTTGTCGGGGACGAGAATGTTCTCCACCCACTGCATTATTACTTGGACCAACTGCTAGCCTTTAGGCAGCGACAGAAGGAAATGGATGTTGATATTCCGTTCATTTTCCATGCCGGAGAGACTTGTGGAGATGGTACGCATGCTGACGAAAACCTTTATGATGCCATCCTGCTCGGGACGAAACGTATAGGCCACGGGTACCGATTAGCATACTGTTTCGTTCCGTCTTGATTGATTCACATGCCATAGGTTTTCTTTGGTGAAACATCCCAAGTTAATGGAGATATGCAGGGAGAAGGGAATAGCCTTGGAGATTTGCCCCATTTCGTGAGTCTTGATGCTGCGAGAGACCTTGACCTCACGAATGTCGTTAGGAATGAAATACTTGTAATGATCAGACACTTGTTTTGTGATTTGTGGCTAAACGAATACAGCGTCTGACAGCCTCCATACCCATGCATCCACTGCCCATCCTCTTGAATCACGGTGTTCCAGTGGCGCTCAGCTCGGATGATCCTGCCCTATTTCAGAATATGGGCCTTTCTTTCGATTTTCATCAGGTAAAGATGTAGCCGGTTTCTATCTGGAGATGACACCAAGTTTGTTAGGTCCTTGCTGCCAGTGAACTGACAGGCCTCCTGACGCTTGGCCATATTGCTCGCGACAGTATTGCGGTGTGTACTGCCCATTCCTTGGTCTTGAATGAGTAAGTGATCCGATT
Organism: Leccinum subgranulosum; assembly: GCA_038091575.1. Taxonomy (NCBI): domain Eukaryota; kingdom Fungi; phylum Basidiomycota; class Agaricomycetes; order Boletales; family Boletaceae; genus Leccinum; species Leccinum subgranulosum. The sequence continues at coordinate 9,773 of JBBPOS010000063.1, read as the reverse complement.
GCTCAGTACTCCATGCTCGAGGGGGCCGAGAAAGAACGTCTGCTGAGATTATGGGAAATGCGCTGGGAGGGATACATTAACTACGTACTCAGCCACAATTGCTAGTTTTATTGTGGCATGTTTTGGTGTAACCCTCTTTACTTCCTCCTCCCCCTTGTTTGAATATTTTTTGTGTGAAAGGTGCAGGTATGTTCAGTTCGTCGTCCATCAGCGATTACCCTGCTCGAATCCATCATTTCCTTACCTCCTCCACCCCCTCACCCCCAGAAATCCTGTCCCTCCGACTTTTCGTACAAACCATCATCTTCCATATCTCAAGCCCTCATCCCCAACCTCCACATCCCATTCTTGTTCTTTGGCTAAATTCGTCATGGCAGAAGTTGACTTTAACCGCAAGCGTTCCCGTTCTGCTTCAGACTCGGACGAGAAAAAGCATCACAAGCGTGCAAATACAGGCCTTGCGCCATCCCCGGATGACTCTCGAGCTCAGAAGACCCAAGACTCCGCCCAATCGTCTCATCCGTCTATGACTCATGATGTGAATATGACAGAAGGCCCCGCATCAATCGCAGATACGACGGCGTCTACTCCCTCTCCTAAACCCTCGTCATCCGACAACAAGAGTGGTGACTCCCGCACCAGGTCGGACGAACCTAACAGGTTACACGCAACTACCTCTGCCGTCCCGTCCTCTTCCTCTTCCCTTCCCCCTCCTTCTGCGATGATTCACATGCGCTGCTTGATCGTCACTCAAGATGCCTCTATCATCATCGGCAAGTCTGGTTCACACGTCAACGAGATTCGTGACAAAAGTGGTGCTCGCGTCATGGTTTCGGAGAGCATCCCCGGGAACCCAGAGAGGATTCTCAACGTCAGTGGGCCGCTTGACGCAGTGTCAAAGGCAGGCATCCATCTATTTTCGTCTTCCCGCCCTACTCACACATTCCTCGCCAGGCCTTTGGTCTCATCGTACGGAGAATCAACGACGAACCTTTTGATGTCCCTTCTGTTCCTGGAAGTCGCGCAGTCACGATCAAGTTCATGATTCCCAATTCCCGCATGGGGTCAGTGATAGGCAAGCAAGGATCCAAAATAAAGGAAATCCAAGACGCCAGTGGGGCTCGGTTGAACGCGAGTGAGGGCATGCTCCCCGGTTCGACGGAAGTAAGTATCATGCACTCGAGAATTTTGGCGTCCGAGCCTTACATGCGACTTAATTACGTAGCGCGTCCTGAGCGTGGCAGGTGTTGCGGATGCGATCCATATCGCGACGTATTATATCGGCAACATACTCATCGAGGCCCAAGAGCGTGCGCCATCGTCCGGTCATTCAAACTATCGTCCCTCAAGCTACTCTCGGCGCCCACCGTACACTGGCTCTTCCTATGTGCCCGGTTATACGTCGCACCAGCCATATGCTCCGTCACAGAACCCAACTCAACAACAGTTACAGACACAGCAAATTTACATTCCAAATGACCTTGTGGGATGCATCATCGGCAAAGGTGGCAGCAAAATCAACGAGATCAGACATATGAGTGCCAGCCAGATCAAAATTATGGAGCCTGGTGCTGGTTTGAACGGCGCTCCATCGTCTGGTTCGGAGGGCGAAAGGCTGGTAGTAATCACGGGACAGCCAACCAATATCCAAATGGCGGTTCAACTATTGTACCATGTACGTGCTTAATCCTAGGCCTATCTTCCGTCTTCTCATGCCTTTCGAACAGCGATTGGAACAAGAGAAGCAAAAACAACTCCGGGCTTCAACTTCGTCATCCTCGTCCTAAGGATATCCATCTGGGATTCTTTTTCCTTTCTGTCTCCATTAATCTTTTGCTATTGGGGAGTCGTCGATTTTTTTCCTCTTGTCGATTTTTTCAGGATGCGTATTGCGTATTGTAGCTTCACTGCTCTGAGCTGAATACGATTATGTAATATTCATTGCTACCAAACTGAGCGGTCATCCACTTTTTGCATTCAATGTCGTCCATACTCAAAGCCCAGAAAGCGAATGCTGCAAAATCGGGAACAAAACGTCACCTCAAACGCAAAGCGGACGAGATGGAGGTCGATGATGAAGCACCAGTTGAACCGAAAAAAAGGAACAAGCAGCGCGTACTGCTGCTCTCCTCTCGTGGTGTCACCCACCGGATGAGACATCTCATGAGTGATCTGGAGGCACTCTTGCCTCACACAAAAAAAGGTGCATTGTCGTGCTGAACCTTGTATTTTGACCGGGGATTCATGTCATGCTTGCTTGCAGAATCCAAGTTGGATTCGAAGTCTCAGCTACAACTCCTGCCAGAGTTGGCAGATCTTAATAACTGCAACAACGCTATATACTTCGAGGCACGAAGGCACGAGGATCTTTATATGTGGGCAGCGAAAACTCCCAATGGACCGAGTGTAAAACTACACGTACAGAACTTGCACACGATGGACGAATTAAAGATGACGGGTAATTGTCTGAAGGGGAGTCGAGGTATCCTCAGTTTCGACAAGGCATTTGACGAGAGCGAGTGGGGTAAGCTGACACGAGAAATTTTCACCCATGTACGAGAATTACCTCTATTCGATGGTCGATCTAACCGCACGATTTCCAGATTTTCGGTGTTCCTCCTCTGGCCCGGAGAGCGAAACCGTTCATCGACCACGTTCTGACGTTCTCAATACTCGACAACAAGATCTGGTTCCGGAATTTTCAGGTAAATTTTGCGCTGTCGTCTGCTGTACAGATTGAGATGGGCCTCGTTTGTCAGATCATGGACAAGGATCCTCAGCAACCCAATGGGCCCCCTAGCACGTCCTTGGTTGAGATTGGTCCTCGATTCGTATTGACACCGATTCGGATATTCGAGGGTGCTTTTGGGGGTGTCACTGTCTACTCTAATCCCGGTTCGTTGCCCCCCCCCGTTGTCACGACGTCATCTTTGACGAGCACATCGTTTTGCAGAGTTTGTGACGCCAACGGCGGTGAGACGATTAGTCAAGCAGAGCAAAGGGGACAAATACGGAAAGCGAAAGGATGCTGAAGAGGATCATGCGCGGAGAAAGGCGCTTCGGCGGAAAGAAGAGGACGAGCTGGCAGTGTCAAAAGTATTCGGATGATGAGAGAGTAGACAGAGTAGTGAGTGATTTGATACACATTCCGAATCGGGAGGACAATGACAAGCGAGTTCTGCATTGTTCAGCTGTTCCTTTGTCCTCCCGCAAAGGCAACTGACTGGCACACGGAACAATGCGAATTTTCCCTCCTCATAAGGCCGCGGGAGTTTGTGAAACCGGGCTATCTCAGGTACCTTTGTTCTCCCCCTGTCCCTAGCCGAGTGGCCCATCTCCAATCCTCTATATTACCCCGTCCTCCTCCATGACATGCCCAGCCCGATCCATCTCCCCGCTCCTTTTTTGCTCGTGTCCCACTCATGCCACTCGCGTTAGACATCCATCCATCCTCAGACATCCTGGACATATACGGTGATGCCGATTCGTTGTGAGTAGCCTTGCTTTGTCGTCTGTAGTCGTGTGGCTCAGTATGCTCGACTAGATCGACGTTCTCCCTTTCGGGCCATGTGTCTGTCTCGCTCACCTCACCCTCCTCGCTATTCGTCCGAAGCAGAGCAACCACGCGTGTTCTTCTGCAGTCCTTGTCCATCACCTTTGAAGGCCAGTCCGAAGTGATCTCTCCGTCAGTCGGATATGCTGCTGCCCGTCTTTGCTCGATTACGCGCGAATTACTGCCCGGTGAACCCGTGGACTTGTCGAACGAGGGCCACGAAGAATCCGATAAACCCTGCCTGTGGAACATCGTTTTTGATATCCCTGTGCCGGGCTCGCTACCAACCACTTCCCTCTACGGTGATGCCAACTCAATGCCAGCAGCTGGGACCTCTTACGCTCTTTATGCCACTGCTACATTCATCTACATCAGTCACGGTCATTCCCCTTTTTCTATCGCGAATATTTGTGCGCCTATCCGCTCGCGTGTGCGCACGGTCAACGCACGCGGATGTCCGATCATCCTCCGGCGTTTCGTTGAACCCCAAGCTGCATCTTCAAGCACATTCCCGATGGCCGTCTATATTGTGGACGCATCTCGCGCTCCTGATCCAGAGAGTTCCTCCCGAGAGTCTATCCCGGACGACCTTTTGCGGAAGATTCAGGTCGTCGCCAGTATACCCAGTGCTACGGCAATGGACGAGGATTCTCTTCCCTTTATCTTGCGTCTCCGTGGAAATCTGGATGATTCTGAGGGAAGCCAATTGAGGATAACTGAATTCTCGATCCGGGTTGAGCAGGTTGAAGTGTACAGGTTAGGCTGTTTTCAAGTTTCGTCAAATATAATCTAATACCCAATCAACTAGGAACAGCCCAGGTCCTGAAAACGGCGATCGATATCATATTCCCTCCCAAAGCCACCAACCTCCTCGCGTTCCACTACGGAATCCTCACCCCATTCATACCCTGTATAACTCCGGTTTTCTCAAGACACCCGAATCGAGTCACAAACGATCTTTCTCCATCCTTGCTCCCGTCGAATCGGGCAGATATATCATCTCTGGGGACGGCCGTATATTCACCAATGGACAGAAATCATCTCCTGAAGATAATTGGCACATTCTGGAGACCAAAATCCCTCTTCTGACGAAGCCGTATTCGCGCGATTGGGCAGGCGACCGGATGCGACGAGTTACCGAGCATAGTCCGCTTCTCAGTGTTGAACACTACATGCACGTCGTGATCCACTGCGAGTATGATCGTGCGGATTCAGGCGAACCGATACTCGAGCGCCTCAATTTTTCACTTCCAATGAGGCACGTCAACGTACCTGAAGTCCCGATGCCTTCGATATCCGCCGTGGAGAACCAACGCGAAGACATGCAGAAGACCTTACCTCGCAAGCAATCTCTCCCAGCCTATTCGCAACTCTTTCACTCAAATGGCGAGCGAAAGTTTGACTACTCGATTCCGCTGCCGCCATATGAGCCCCCAGTGTCTGCGATGGCGTCGGATACCTCGTAATCGCCTCACTTGTTCAAAAATACACGCTTCGCAAGCGCTCTTCTCCATCCGTCATTGTCTCACTCGTGGGACGTTTTCGTGTCAGTTACTTAGCCCTATTTAGTGTCGATTTGGTCCACGTCGCCTGTTTGTACTCCACCGACGTAGTTCTGTAATTTATCATACCTAATACTTCCTCAATGTTATGTACTAATGCATGAGCTGAATCGCTCAGGCAGTCTCAACTCACTTTCGAAGCGCTGATCGATAATCCCTCCAGTACTTATCCAATGGTAGTACGTTCACGCACTCTGCTTATTGGGTGCCAATTCTAAAACACTGTGTAGGTTCAGAATGATTTAAAAGTAAGACATAACACAAGTGGTACTAGTAATGCATCACTTGTCTCACTCCCAGCCTTACGTCATCGCCATTCCAGGATGCTTAAGTTCTCGTGGCAGGCAGCGGCAGTTATGCTTCCAGGTATAGCGTGCCACGACACTTTTCAATGATAACCGAACCTTGTCTCGACAGTAGAGCTGGCACAGGTGATCATCCCCATTCAGTCGCAATGACATGCACCGGCTGCCAGTGGATGTCGAACGCGCCAGCCGCGTGATGAGGTGAGTCTTTAAAGCGGTCTCACTCCGGCAACATTTTGAGCTTCCAGCTCTGGGACGACCTGGTCTGCCATAACCATTTTGGCAAGCACTGGTCTCACCTTGGATCTCGATGCCGTTGATACGCCATCCGTAGGAGAGGTACAAATACAGCATGACCATATGGGATAGATACGTCAGAAATCAATTCCTGATGCCCACGCAAGTCTTTCGCCTTCCCAACTTTCTAGCTCTACTTCCCAAGAAGCCAGGAGGAGAAATAAGCCCCCACTTCAAGGACGCCGATGATGGATTCCACTCATGGGTTCATCGTAAGATCGGCTGGCTCTTTGCCATCGTACGTACCTGCAAAGTGTCTCTGTTGGGCCATCCTCCTGGACTATTGCTCTTAGGAAGTGTACAACGCCGAAATGCCTTTACTAGCGTCCCTGGCGTTTCCCCTCGCCTCCTGCCAAGAGTTGAGAGGTATTCTTGATTATATGACAGCGTCATTCATGCTGGAGGAGTTAACGTACGTATCCTTCTCTCGTCTGCATGTGTACTCAGGTATTCTATATACTAGTGATCGTTGTTCGAGCGAAAAAGCAGTGGCTCGCTCACAACTATGGATCAAGACGCTGGGACAACACGACGAAGAAGAAAGCTCTCGGAGCCCATTCATCAAAACAATGCGCAGGTAGGCCTATAATCCGAAGCCCTGGTCTAGTTATTCACTCTCGACCTAGGGAGTTAGTCCCTAGTATCAGAGCAGCCGTCGACCCTTTTCACTGGCCCCAATTCATGGACGCGAACGAACACTTTTCCAGGAACACTGTTCAGGAAGCCCTTGACCGAGAATCACACCAAGACAAGAACGTGGTTCGCGACATCCAATTATACTTGGTCATGCGTCGGGAGACAATCGGCACTCGTCCGTGCTTTGTTCTTATGCGGTCTACTCGCCATCTCCACATCCCTGATGACGTCTTGGTAAACCCGACGATAAGAGAGATGGAGAACGTCGCACTAGACATGGTCTCCATCGTCAATGTGAGAATCATCTTATACTCATCCTTACTGAAACTGGAATCCACAACAGGATGTCTATTCCTTCAAGAAGGAATGGGGCGACAATGGAGCACCGATTAATCTTCTGACGGTCTTGCAGAAAGATCCGATGGCCAATCACCTTGATCTACAGGAGAGATTCGATTACATCGAGAAACTGTTCAAGGCGGCCCTCGACCGTTTCCAGGCGTGCAGGGAAAAGCTGCCTTCGTTTGATCCAGATATGGACGAACAGATCGCTGCATATGCAGATGGACTGATGGACTGGATAGTGGGGAACATTGAATGGAGCAGCTTGAATCACCGTTACAACACGTTCTTGAACGACGCAGACAGGAAGAAAAATATCTTGAGAATGGAGTTCAAGAGCTTTCGCCAGACATTAGTGCAATGGTTATTGTTGATCTTGTTTGTCGCATCGATGATGTCGTTTGGATTTCTTTACCTGTTGTAAATGTATGACTCTGCCAGCCAGAGAGAGGCGCAAGTTAGCTCATGTAGTAGTACGACCTACCTCACTGTACTAAGATTTCGATACCAATTTAACCTTCCTCGACTCGTCTGCTTCCCAAGTCTCAACAGGACCCTCGCAGCTGACCACCCAAACCTCCATACCATCGAAACCCGATAGACTGACATCGCCGCATCGCAGCGAGATAGACTGCGTACCAGCGATCTGGCAAACGCTGCCACTCTCTTCCAGCGCCCGCGCTGCCCTCTCGCGATCAGCCCTGTCCTGATCCGCAACGTAACAGAGCGACATGTGTGGAAACCGCGGCGCGCTGGGTTCGAGGCCGCCGCGACGCAAGTTGGCCGATATCTGGTTCTGGAAATCGACGAGCTCGCGCGTGGGCTCGATGTCGATGAGCACGGAGCGAAAGTAGTGGTCGCTGACGGCGAGGGACTGGAAGTTGGCGCGGATCGGTTGAGGATGGTGCTCTGGAACGGCAGCGAGGAGGGCATCTGGGATCCCCGGGTCCGAGAAAGGGACCGATGCGAGGGTGATGTGGGGCAGGAAAGCGGGATAAGAATCCAGGGAGAGTCTGGGGTGGTCGGTCTCGCTCAGGGGTAGTGGGCGCCTCGGGAGAGCAGACTTGATCGTATCCATCTCTGCCGCTCCAGGCACGAGCCAGAGAGAGACACCTGAAGAGAATGTGTCTGAGGACGTCAATGTTTTCCCATACTTTCGATCCTGGACCTCACCCATACTTCAGATCGGCTGTCGGGGAAAGTGTGGTGAAATCGAAAAAAGAGCAAAGTCGCACGAGCTGAAGATTTCCATTGAATCAACAACTAATTTACATCGGATCGTTCACAGTAACATCGACCACGCAGGTCCACGGTACAAGTGTCCGCAGAGAAACATGCTTCAGCAAAACCTCCCTACCTCCCAGATGACATGACACTCAAACGCATCCATTGGTCACTCGGATTCCCGGGGTCCCAAACTTACCCAACTGCTTCCAACGCCTGTGCTCTCCAGGTCCCCGTCATTACTCTCAACATCCGCGTCAGAGCCCATCTCATGTGCGTCGTCGACATGGGGATGCGACTCTGATATTACTTCTGGGACTGCGGAGACTTGTTCAATAGATTTTTGTACGACCAAGTAAGATGGCCCAGCGACCGGAGCGGCCGCAGGCTGAGAAGCGGGAGACACAGTCGCGACAGCTTGATTAGTGGAGTTGGCGCGAGGGGGTGGAATTGGCACAAGGCGATTCCGAATGCCCACCAGGAAGTGAGGGAGGGCCAAAAGACTATCCAGGAGCATTGGAGGAAGATACGATGCGATTGCGTACGTGCCCGCTAATAACAAAACATGGCCTGAGCTGACGGAATGGCGATCTAGCGTGCGACTGACCTCCTGCTCCAACGGAAAACCTATCACCTCGCATCCAATCCTTGACTTTTTCATACCAAAGACCAATTCCGATACCGAAGACAACTTTCTCCGAATATCTTCCTCTAGTCCCGCCACTGGCCACGCCGACAATGCTGTCGACAAAAGTAGACACGTCCACTGGAACACGCGAACCTCGGGTTTCTCTGAGAGTACTGAATGCCGTTCCGTAGGTGACCTGTTCCGAAGGAGTCCAATCATCCATATTGACCCGAACATCGGCATCACCTGCCGATGAACCAACCGTGCCTATATCAACGGTTATGATACGGATCGCTCCCATCCCTTGCGCGACAGCAATTTCCCGACGGAGGACATCGGCTGCGCGAAGAGTGGCGGCGGCGCTCATGGCGCTCACGCTGCCAAATGGCAGACCCACACGTGCGTCGGCAGCCGGTAAACATAGGATAATAGATTTGTGACCACGTGCACGTGAGGCGTCCGAACGAAGCAATGGCAACAATGCCTGGATTGTTTGAAGCGGTACAATATGGGTGGAAAGGAGATGGGGCAGATAGGTACTGCGCAAGGAGATCTGTTCGAAAGGTGCGGGTGCGCATTGAACAGAGGCAGTTTTCATGGTCAGCAACGATATCACAGAGTGTACCAGCGGATGATAGGGAGTGGGCGCGTGTGGGTCGCCTGCAGCGGTAATTGGGAATCGTCGGGATAATGTAGATGCCAAAGATCGAAGGAAAATAGGGATGGTTCCAGGCTATAATCGAACAGTCAACCGCTGTCTTCGACGTAGGCATAGGGGAGTAGAGCATACCTCGTTAGGGTCCATGATGAGGGCGCGGACGTAACCATGACCCTTGCTTTCAATGTCACCGACCGCTTCCGGGGAGGAAACACTGGTAACGACAATGTAGCCTTGTTTCTCAAATTCCATGATTAAAGGGAGTCCCAAAGGATGATCACCACCCAAAATAACTTGACGAAGAATCAAGCCGCCGCCAAAAGCGACAAGCAAGAGAACCTACCAATGGCCCGGCGTTTCTCGGATTGAGGAGAAGTTATCTTGGCACGTCTCCCTTTGAGAGATTTCATGCGAGCGACACTATACCCGACGAGCAAGCCCGCTCCGAGAGCTGAAATGACCACACCAGATGTTATCCACGGATGCTGGACAATACAATCTCCAGCATTGTCGATCAGAGACTTGGGTGGAGGAGGTGGGGGTGGGGGCGGGGGTACCTCGAATGCGC